>VMBQ01004380.1:0-10772 GCA_007657795.1 Dreissena rostriformis | reverse complement strand
TCAAAGTTCGTATTAATACGAACAATGATGATAGTTTATTATAGTTCGTATTAATACGAAGTATCAAAAACCTTGTCGTTTAAATGCAAAAAACTGTTCTTTTATCCCTGGAAAAGTTTGTATTAATACGAACAATGATGACAATTTATAATGGTGCGTATAAATACGAAGTATCCAAAATGTTGATTTTTAATGAACACAAAAAATGACTTTTTGTTCGTGAAATGTTTGATTAATACAAAGTATCAAATATGTTGTTTTTTTTAATGCAAAAAACTGACTTTATCACTGAAAATGTTTGTATTATTATGAACCATGATGACATTTATTATAGTTCGTATTAATACGAAGTATCACAAATGTTGACTTTTAATGCGAAAAAATGACTTTTTCTATCTAAAAATGTTCATAATTTTACAAACAATTTTTACTTTAGGATGTTAAATGTGACTTTTTTGCATTGAAATTGTTTACTTTTGATTATTTGTGTTCATGCATTTTTGTTAAAGGTTAAATTTATATGCAATAAAAGTGAGAAAAGAACACCTGTTTTTCTTCATTTTGCAACGAAATAAGGGAATATTAAAAGATATTCCCTCATAGAATTCCGATGCGTTTTTTTATAGAAGACTCTGCTTTCCACATATGACGTGTTCAAAGTAAAGTAACCTATATACTTTCAATTAAATGGTTATTAACAAAGTCAATTCATGAAATTGAAAATTATATTGAAGTGTGTGGACTTAATTGAAGTTGCAATATATCGAGATAAATCAGAAAACGCAGTGATGTAGTGAGGGTCTGTGAATGATTTTAGTATTTTTGTTGAATTGCACGTTAATAATATAGTTAATATTTTATTTATTTTTTAGAAAAAAAAACTATATTTCAGCTACACAGCAAAGCACTGAATTGATTAAACGTTGCTTTCAGTGTGTTTTATTAATCTTTGCATTGGACATTTTAAGCTCGGACGTTGTAACGTATTCACCCGATAACTGTGAGTGGTATATCGAGCTCTCCACAAGCGGGCTAAACAATAAAGATATATGTGTGTTATAATTTTAAACAACGTCTCAAGTGCGATGTAACCTGACACATTCATTCACACATGCATATAAATATATTCTAACATATTAATTATAAATTCACAAAAAAGAGAATGGTGTACCGAGTATGGAATTAATGTCGCAAAATGTTCACGAGTCTTATAAGTGGTCGTTAACAGCTCCTCTTTTGTCTTGTGAGTCGTCGTGAACAAAGAAGTCTGATCTCTTCTCATTACGTTTCATTAGGTTCTGGTCTTAAAACCCCTAAAGCACTTTCGCACTTCATATCTTATCCTAATATAACGCATGCGCATTTAATTTGTATTTATTAGACATAGCGGGATTTACACAAGGAATGTGTTAAGCATATGCTTAAATACATTTTTTAACAGTTTCAGTTTCTGTTTATTTTCAGAATCAGCAAATACGTGCTTTTGGCGACATAATAAACAAATATATGCTTAGATAAATAAATGCTTAAAATTAAATAAGAAGTTTTCGGCATTAAATATATAGATGTTCCTTTTGCAAGTTTTAAGAAGCTCAAGTCATGTCTGTATTCAACACCAGCCCTTCTATTTTATCTGTCTTATCATGGACATTATTTTTCTATTCGTTTTGTTTTAAATTATATTGGAGAAAAACATAAACACATAAAACGACGTACGGATAAATAAAGCTTTTAGAACGCAAATAAAATTAATACGAGTTAAATTGTCAAGAAATTTAATTAGTTAATATTGATGACCAAAGAAAACAATAAACGTGGTATAAATGTTGCTCGTTTTTTGATGATTGAGTATGTATATGACTTTCGAATTCTTTATAATTTCAATGTTGAAGCAACTACCATAATTCATTCATTAAAAGTCACGGTTTTCAAAACATTTTGCCAATAAGCTTGTGAACATTATTATGTTTTAGTCTAAATAAATGTTTAAGTCACTATATGTACACGGAAAAAACTGGACTTTTTAATCGGTTATCAGTATACACAGCTAAACTTTTTAGAATAATGTAAAAATAATAATGATTAACTAATTTACTATTGATTTCCGGTCTTGATGAGTATTCGTGTTTTTTTATCATGTCATTTTGCTATTTTTGCTTATTTCCGTCTGCACGGAATTTTCTTTCCAGTATATCGCTATTTGTAAACCACAAATACATTTAAAATACTTCACGACGCATCTCGTTTATGTTTTTAAATATAATTCGTATTTCTACCTTTTGTAACTTAAGGCGTTATTTAATACTTTGAATAACATAATAAGTCTGTAGCTTGTAATATATATTAAACTTTGATACATTTTGTTCCACTTTTATAAATAATACTGCAAACTCAACAAATTAAACTTTAGAGCGCAATTCGTATTTCCTGTAGCAGGAAAATGTTCCCGTGTGTGCGAATTCCACTTACACTGATGAGTTATGCACTTTATATCTTCGAGTCTGTGGAAATTCCAGTCACATCCCGAATTTATTATTTGATGGACTTTGTGTTATCATCCTATCTTGTGATAAGCATATATATAACACGTTAATCCAATATACGTTTGTTAGTTCCTTTTTATGAATACACTTAATGAGTCCATGTATATTAAAATCTGGACAATACTAGTGTAATTTACTCGCATAAAGTGCGTTAATAAGTACGGCTTTGAGGTGTTATGAACAGACCTCTGTCAGGAAATTATATGGACGAGACGCACTTATATACCTGCTAATGTGCGTTGAGATGTATTAATTTGGGAATTCAAAAACTAAGTCACCCATATATATCTTCATAACCGCGCAATGGTAGAATGTACTTGTTTTGGATGAATGACAGTTACACGGCGAAATACTTTTTAAACATCGTATCATGCCCTTGTTTTGAAACAGGATTTTTTATGTAAGGTGAGCTCACTAAGCAAACGAATGTAGTAAAAATGTAATTCATCATAAATAATACGATTATATGCGAATTAAGCCATGAAATCATTTTCCTAGACAACAAATAACAATTTATGTATTTGAATGAGTTTACATAGAAAACTGAATACTACGGGATTTTTTGGCAACGAATACATTGTAATCAGCAATGACATTTTGAATATGTTAATCCTATATGCTAGATCTAAACCTTAATACTTTACATAGCATGACATATCTTTAATATTTATCAGAAAGCTATCATTTCATAAATGGAAATAATATGTTATGCTCGAAACGATCACATACTTCTTGAAGGAAACCTAACCGTTGGTAATAACATGGTGTGCTTGCAGTTCATTCCATCGACATATTCTAATATTCAGTTGACATGAAACGATGTTGCTTACTGAGAAGCCATAATTGAAAATAATATATTATGGAACAGAAATGTTCATGTGAACAAAATGTCGGTTTTCACTACCGTAAGAGCGACACTAGGGACTTATTCGCTCCCTGATTTCCCACGGCCATCCCCGTTTGATACTCGGAATGAAGAGATGTCGTTTGAATCGAGGGAAATAAGTGGCCGTTTTGTTTCTCTTTTGAGCTTGTGCAGTTGTCCCAAATTCGCTTGCAATATGTCAATGGCCAAATCGATAAGATCTGTATGTCAAGCCGACTAAATGCCGACAACAAATTCCGACGGACCCCTGTGATCGTTAAAAATAAATAACACGGTGTGCAGTCAACTCCATCTTGTTATGATGGATTATTGTGTTGCTTATCGAAACAACAATGGCAGTGAATTGAGTTATCATGCGTCTGTTTTCAGAAAGTGTGTTATGGTTAAAGGAATGATTGTGTTATCATGAAAAAAATCATAATAATCTATATGGAATTAAGAGTCATTAAAACAAAACTAATTATTAAAATATATCGCATACATGTATAAACTGTATGCCTTATCTCGCTTTGCTTTCTATCCCCTGCAAAGGCGGTGGGATATAGAATTGGCGTTGTCCGTCCGTCCTACCGTCCGTCCATCCGTCCGTCCGTCCGTCCATCCGTCTGCCCGACCGCCCGCCCCGCCCGCCCCGCCCGCCCGCCCGCCCGTCGCTCGGTCGGTCGGTCTGTTCGTCCGTCTGTTCGTCCGTCTGTTCGTCCGTCTGTTCGTCCGTCTGTTCGTCTATCTGTTTGTCTGTCTGTTTGTCCGTCAATCCGTCCGTCCGTATGTTCGTTGTCCGTCCGTCCGTCCGTCTTTTGTACCTATTCGACTTTGTATGTAAGAAGACCGTATTGACAAGTATGTAGTAATATGCTGCAAGCGGTATTCGATAAGCATTTAACAATACAGTGTGCTTCGAAATTACATAAACTACTACCTAATTCGATTGTTTGTATTGTTAGTGTGCTCTTTTTTCAAACACGTCCTTCATGTTTTTACTAACACAGTTATTCTTTAAAATCAATTGCTTTGGTACTGTAAACGTCTAAAGGGATAACTTAATTCAAGATTTTAAAGCATGTGTGCACGCTTGTGAGAACCCATTTCACTCCGTAAATTGAATTTTTGACATGGCAATAAGTTTCGAAAATTGAATTATAGACTTTCAGTAAGGATTCGAGTAATTAGGGGGGACAAGGACTATTTGCGGAAAGTATAATCGACAGTTCTCCCGTAAATGAGATTGTCTTCCTGACTGGAAACTGTCGTAAATATGGAAAATTAAGGTTTGCATACATGTGAGGGATTCATAGTCGTTATAGAAAAACTGAAAGCTATTGGAAGGGAAACATTGTTAACTTTCTATGTATAGTTAAAATGTAACATCTTTGTTAATGTTACTATAGGTATTCGTAAAGGAAATGTTACACATCGTTTTTAACTTGCAAATAGTTTTTTTTCTCTGTGTAACATTTTGAAAATAGCACTAGTAGTCATGCAAAATATAAGGCAAATTAAATCACTCATTTAAAAAAAAGACGCTTAGTCATCGAAAATAAACACCGCAACAAATGAAAGAAGCAGTCTGAACATAAAATAATAAGCACTTTCGTTATCGTTAAACAGTTTATTATTGATTTTCTATTGCCTATGTTTTGGTGACTTATACCCCCATGTGGCCAAGGTGTTAAACATGTCATACTTTTTCTTTATACACATGTCATGTTTTATGAATATACAAATGTACTATTCCATCTATTTACACATGTCACGAGCATTTATTTATATAAATAAGTTAATTACTAATTGTATATTGTTTCAATCCTCGTTCTGTCGTAATGCATTCACAAAATCAATTCATGGGATATGCAAATCAAGAAAAAATAAATGTTGCGATGTCGATCAATAGTGATATTCAAAAGGTTTATCTGAGAGCGACACAAGTATTTTCTAGTTACCTTTAACGTCACAGAATATATTATGTTTCTTAAGGTACAAAGTCAGTTAACCGTTGTGGGCCGCTGTTCATGAAATGCCTGTATTATTTAAGATTCCATGTATATGGCTGTCAGCGGACTGTACTAAAGTCTGTACACATAGATTTCCCTGAGGCGTACCCCTTTCAGCCAGAAAGTCCTTAATGCACTTAATGGAGATGTTATATTAAATAAAAGTGATATTCAATAACACAATGACTGATTATATAATGAAAATCATCTTCGTTGCGATCTTGATTAAGATTAAGTGGCATCATAATTGTTTCAGCGGTCAATTAACATATATATTTTATGAGGGAAGACTTCGTGGTTATTGGAGACTAGGGCACTGACAACAATCAAAAAAGGGGGTTTAATGCATATGTATAAAGTGTCGTCCCAGTTCGACACAATCTAATCAAGGACGACACTCTCCGCCTAAACTGTAATTTGGTCAAGACTTTCTTTAAACAAAAAAAAAACAATGAATGCGGGAAGTGTCGTCCCTGATTAGCCTGTGCGGACTGGTACGACACTTTACGCACATGAATTTAACCTCCTTTGAACAGAGCGAGGGTCATTTAATCACATACAGTATACAACTCCATGAACGAAAATGACAAAGGCTGCATTTAACAATGTTAATCCAACACCGATACTTGAATATATTTGTTTACGTTGCCCAAAACATGTTTAGGGGATATATCTGAGCGGACGGTCATTGTGTGGACTAATATTCACCCATTTTAATGTACTATGTTTTTCCCCATCATTTTATTAATTGATTCCGATTGAAACTTTTAATTAACAAATTACATTTAGTTATAAAGCAATTCATAAACTTTGCTTATCTGCAAATTGTTTTTGAAATGAATGTGTTCTATAGAAACTTAATTAAATCGCTAATACATGCACTTCAATTATTGTTGAAATTTGCTAATTATATATCTGGTTAATTTTCGTTAGCCGAGTACTGTTCGTACAAACAATAACGGTTAATCTTACATGAGTGTATACATCTATATGGTTTTTGTTTATATTTCGTAAGGACGACTCCTTTCATGTTGCCTCTTGTTTAATCAAAACACGGTTTTTATGTTCTTATCAAATGTGATTTGTTGGTTGAGTAATGAACTTGTAAAATTGCAAAACTAATGAAAATTCTGTATATAACTATATTCAACATAATAATTATTGATCAATATCAATCTCCATTATATAAATTGCGATCCTGGCACAGACATTGACCTCTACGTAGGTCTTATTTAAAACAGGACAAATATATTTGCACCTAATACCAAAATATTAACTGCTGCAATGAACGGGTTTCATCATAAGGGTAATAATTTTGGACGTATAACACGATACTGTTCTTACATAAGCAAACCTAAATAGCTGTAAGATTGTTATAAGTTACCAGTATAATGGCCACTTTAAAATGTTTCTTACTGTCTTAATAAACATTAAAATTGCAATGTCAATACAATATCCGCCATTTTAATTATGTAATTAAAGCAGTCATAATGAAGCATTTTTTTTTTTGAAGATTTGCCAACTTTAAGTTTTATATGTGTACTAATTATACGGGGTCAAACGGATATAATTATGCAATTAATGAGTACATACGCCCCAAGTAAAAGTATTTATATGTAAACCGTGCGAAGCGCGAAAAACAAATTGATGTTAGAGAGAGCTATCTCTCATAATGTTATGAAAAAGTTGAAGTGGGGGAAAACAAAACAACATAAGAACAGTTAATTTCAAAGTCCATGTGTCATTTTTGTTGTTCAATTATGGTTTAGTTATCGATATTGCATCCTTTATTAATTTAATAAGTGAATTCCATTTATTGACATCTCCTTCACTTTATTCAGTTTGCTTTGTCGAACGTGCCCTTACAAATAGTTTGCTTTTAGCGAGGTTTTTATTAACTAATGCTTACCCTAGCTTCTAGGTCATAATAGGCAGGCGTTAACGCTTATGATATAAGTGAAGACTCTTGGCAATAACATTGAATCAGCATTTAAGTATATACGCTTTGTGTGAAATTAAAGAAGACCAATAAGATGCAGTAGCATGCTAGAATTAATGAAGCTGGATATTTTGGTATCAAACAAAACGTACTTTTACATGCGATATTACTGAATCAAAAAAGGTACAGCAGTCGACAAGCTTAGGTCTGCATATTCTAACTTCATGACCATGTATTATATACACTCACAATTATAATCAAAGAGCAGGCATTCTAAGACTATTGTAATACACAACAAACCACATATACGCGCATGTTTCGTGTTGTTTTAAGATGTAACTATCCGGCTGTAGAATGCAGACAGTTTAAAGCATCGTCTAACGACATGTGGCCTTTAAGGCTTTAAGATTCTTAAACACGATTTACTCATTGTACAAATATAGCTATTCAACAACGTATATGCACATGCGTTTCAATGCATATAGGGAACCACGTTAGGGCGCTAATAAAAATGCTCTTCATAAATGACTTCAATTTAAAACACGATGGGCTGTTAATATATCTCCGAAATACTATATCCATTAAAGGTCAAAAATAGAAAAAGCCTGTCTCTATGTTTCAGTCCGCCAGTCAGCCTGTGTATTCTTCGTATCATTTTGCATTCGACTCATAACAATAAATTTCAAAAAAGGTAATTTACATTATAGATAAGAAAAGAGAATATCAAGTTAATCGCTCATCGTTTAAGACACCAATTGCTTCAGTCCGCTAAGGTACGCTTAGGTATGTTTGATACAGAAAAATGCATTGGACAAAGTCCATCCGTCGTGATTGATCAGTATTTAACATAAGTGTATGTATATATAATACATAAAAATAGCAGAACCAGATGCACAAGCACAAATAATACACTTTCAATTATTCCTCTTTTTTCGCTTCCTCCTTCTCATAGTCACATCAATAACAGTAACAACATATGGATGCGGTGACGGTGTTGTGGTGGAAGGACGTACTTTTTATGCTCTTAAATTTTTAAATTTTTAACTGATTTTTAACTCATTATTCTGGTGGAGGAGATGCGGCAGTACAAGGAACAGCTTTAAGAGAAAGACAGGNGACTGGTTTTCCCAGAGTATGGCTTTAATGTAAAGCAGATACAATAGTTCCACGCTCAACCCTTGACATTTAGCAGGATGAGGAATGAATAAATGCCTACAGCGTTTGCCGCACAGTGAGCAGTTTACTTTTTACCTTTCAATTATGTATTGTTTAACTGTTGTTTCTGCTAAAAGTGTCTGTATCAGATACGTAACCTTAATGCTAGGCCATCGATTATGGTGCATTAGTAATGAAATCACTTAGCATGCTCTGTTTATTTATTTTTCATAGTACTTTGTACTTTACGCATTGATAGCATTAAAGGGACTTGTTCNGAAGGCCAATATAAGCCTTAGAGCAATACATATGCGCTTCATGTATAACTGGACTCGCTTAGCAATGACAGAACCGTTTTATTAAAATGTGCGTTATCATTTCACTATAAAAGCCCTACCAAGGTCAATGTCTCTCCTACCCTTACTTGTTCCGAGTTGTCGGTTAATATTCAGAAACTGCTTAATACGAACGCGACTATCAAATACATCTATGTGTATTGTGGAACCTAAAAGCTATACTTGGAGAAAACACAATCCTTGTCCAAATGTTTTCCCCAATCTCCTTTGTTGTAGTGATCTCTTAAGCGCAGCTTTATAACAATAAGTGTTTGTGAAACATATGTCTTTCTAGTATTAAAAAGGGTGTTTGGAAATTCATTATTTCTAACATTAGCATGTTATAGATTTCGTCACAAGTCATTGCAAACAGAATCTGCAATAGAAGATATGTATGAAAATACTGCATATCACGAAATTACGTAATAAACACACATATCCCTCTTCCACAACTCATCGGACAAATGGTCTTTGTTAATGCTTTGCACTTCTCTATTACTGATGATTTAATGTGAGAACTGTCTGAGCTCTTCGCAAAAGCGTGAATAAAGCAACAAAAGCAAACTGGGTCAGTTTGTTGTAATTTGCTCAAAACAAGTACTGCATAATTATGAACTCTCATTATAATAAGTAATTTAATACTCCAGACATTATGTTCTAGTGAGGAGGTAAACTGAATTATGCATCTGCTTTGATAATATAAAAATTATGTCATGACATGTTATTGCGACACAAATTCAATAATAATTCAAAATTAATACAAAACATAAAACATAGTTAATTTGTTTCGATTGAAGACAGTATAGCTTGTTTAGTAATATACGGTGTAAACAACTGTAGTTAGCAACTAGTGTTTAAATATATATATCATTATTGCTTAAATGTAATATAGAAGTCTAAGAAGGCTTGTAATGTAGTTATAGCGCATTTTTGTTTGATGTTTATCTTTAGCAGCGTCTTTTTACAAACGAGTTTGTAAGATATAATTTATGCTGTGGAATGCCACTTATTTTGTCAAATAATATGGATAGTTTGCTATGTATTGTATGCTAAAGTGTTGCTTATGCTTAAATGTTATTTTTCAGTAGTACTTATTATTTAATATCCGTTTTTGTTCAGTTATATCTAAAACAATAAATTGACATTGAATATGTTAATACCATTCTCCGTAAGTAAACTAATTCCTTTGACATTAATTGAAGTATATGCTATGTTTATCTGGCTATGTACTGATTGTATTCGCCAATAAAATTGTCTGTCTGTCATTTAGTGTTAAATTCGCTATCGATCCTATATTGCAATTTATGTCCAGATTTTCTGTGGTTTGACGAGAGTTATCCGTGATATAAAACTAGTAATGTACTTTTTCAAACGTTGCAATATAACCTTAATAATAATTAATAATTGTGACAGTTTCACTGGGAAATGACGTTATTTTGATTGTCATTACCCTATAATCATGCACATTTCAGGCGTTTAACTCCATTAAATGGTAACCCAACGTCGGAAAAGCATCGAGTACAAAGACCATTGTTGGTTTTTTGTAAATTATTAAGTTTGCATGTATTCGTGACCATAGACAATAAATATGCCCGCGGGTGCTCGTGAACAAAATATTATCTTCGATCATTCGCAAATAAACATCGATACTCTGCCGTAAGAAACAAATATGCTATATATGTTAATGCAAATGTAAGGCACCAATTATGTTGAAGTCTTAAAATAGTGTTTTTTATAATTAAGAAACACGAAACAAACAGACTCGATGTTATATTCCCAATAAAGTCTTAAACTATTTATGTGGAGAAAATGATATTGTTAATATTGCGATTAAATAAATTTACGTTCATCTCATGAGACACTGTATAAGGTTACAGAAACTATAATAAATTCAAACACGCTCATCCCAAATACAAAACTAAT
>VMBQ01004379.1:40202-83019 GCA_007657795.1 Dreissena rostriformis | reverse complement strand
GTTCTCATGAGAAACCTAGTTTATTGGGATTATGCGTCGAACCGCTTGCCATATGTTTTTATTATGTGCCCATATTTATTTTCAAATAAATCAACCCCAAGCTTTTTTGAAGAAATTAATCTGATTAATTAGCCCTTCGTTCGTTCCAAAGAATACATTTTATGTATATTTAATTATTTCACATATCAAATATAGCAACTTGCTTGCTTTAAGTGCGATACACCTTTGGCGTCAATATAGTGATAAGTTTATCGTATGTTGTGCAGAACCGAACATATACGTATCTGAAAATAGAAGTGGGACATTTCCTAACAGGGTGCATATCAAGTTTACATCAGTGACTTATGGCAGTACAAACAGTATATGCAATAGTATAAACTATGATTTTTTCGTTGATGTTCATGTTCATGTACCGTGTCTTCTGAATTTTTATTGTAGTTTGTAATTGTAATTTATCAATGTTGTAATTGTTCGTTTCTACATTACGGAAATACAAAGTACGTTATTTTTGGTTTTTAATAAATAAAATCGTATGTTGTATTTTTAACTTTATTATTTTTAAGCATTTGCCATTTAAAGGGTATTTATTAGGCAGTCAGAAAAAAAACGGTTCATCCTTAGTACAAAGCACATACAAACACCTTGAAAGTTTATTCGTGTTTTAAGTAAAAACTCAGTAAATCGAAACGACTGACACAAATTCAGTCTTGCAAAACGTGAACGTTTATTGCTTTAAACTTTCTATCACATGAATTCAATCAATTATGTTGTTAAATTATGAGAAAAATAGTGTCTTTTCGTTGTATTGCTACGTTGTATCACATGTAGGTCCCTGTGAATTTGATTGTCGTTATTATAAAAAATACGATATATAATTGAGTGTATTGTGTTAATGTTTAAATATTATAACATGACAGATACTATTATATAATGTTTGTTCAAATTTATATAATATTGGGAATACAACGAGCATGTTACCCATTACTTATTTTTAACGAAGGGTCTCTATAATTAAAATACAATGTTGGCTTACTTACCGAACAAAACGCAAACAAGAACTGGCAATAGCAGATATAAAACATGAATGTTATTTTTTACATAGGTATTGGGTTAAAATAACCCGAAACCTGAAACTATCGCACAATTCATCATTTTCATTTTGCCATTATGTTAATAAAAATATATACTGAGAAATCTATATATAAGCTACACATTTACGAAAAATAATGTCAGCTGGTTCAGATAGGGGAGGTAACCATTACAAGTTTGCTGCGCATTATTTGTCTTCTGGTACTGATATGGCGGTTAACCACTATAGGCAATTGGTGATCATTGTATGTTTGCAAGTTATTAAAGGGGAGGCTATCTCTGTGATTCGAACTAGTACGCGTGTTGTTTACGCTCTAGAACTGAGTCAACTGAATAAGTCCCTTTATTTTATGCTTTCCGGTGGTTTATGGACAAATATCAGTAAATTCAAACTGATAATTCACTGTTTCAAACAGTGAAAGTTAACAGAGAAAGTTATCGATTCTTTCTATTGTTTTTACACGTGATTATAGATTTTTTTTTATATGATCACTCGTGAATAAAAATCGATATTCCACCAAATCCAACAAATATTCTCTATATACTACTGCACTGAAATTCATCAACTTATTAGTGTTGTTTACAAATATTCACCTCAGTAGTTCAATGTAACGTGGGTGTCTTAACTAATGTGACACAGCTGTGGTATGTGTGTGTGTTAGAATTTTTGTCGTTTGCGGGATTGTGTTTCTCAAATTGTGTGTATGTTGAATACTTGTGTAGTAGCCACGTGTTAGTTATCTCATGCCCACGCATTATTATATTCATTTTATATCTAACTATAGCTTAAAATGACTGCATAAGTCGTTACCACGAGTCTGTTATCGCGTTCACACGGCTTAATAAATTAATAACGAATTCGTTACTCATAATCACGACTTACAGTAATAAAAGTTAAGTGTTTGATAATTTTTGTGTCACCCCTGTCAATCAAGGAACGGACAGTTTTGAATTATGAGACACCTTTACCAGGGTGCAGGATCACGTGACTTTGTGGGGTTTACAATAAAACGTCAATGGATGTAAAAACACCGGTAATTGGTGCTATTTTTTTCAAATAACTTTTTAAAACATATTTTCTTAAGAATTTCAATTAGTGCATAAAATACAGTTTTTATGCAGCTTATGGCGATGTGAACAACATCAAAATTACTTTATTTAATAAGCCTGTGTTCTTGCCAAAACCCGTTGTGCACAGCATTTATGTACACGATTATGCTTCACGCAACGTGAAATTTTGGCACCGATTTTATACGTATTCCATGATGTATTCTTAAATCTTAAGATATCGGCACAAACTGCAAGAAAAACTGTCTTTTGTGCACTGGAGATTTTTGCAAATGTATTTCAATAACTTGAGATATTTGCAAAAATAAAGTTCTAAAAGGTGTGTTTACATTCTATCCAGCCCGTGTGTTAACACCTGAACACCCCGTTGATCCTGAACCCTGTTTACTGATTTCTATTTCTAACAATTTCTATCATGTATGCCTTCCCGGCATACCTTTTTGGTAGTAAGACAATCGGAACACTTCGATTTAACTAACAGTTGCCAATTTTATAAATCTGGATTCCTCTTATCCAGCGGATAACTTTTCGTTATCTTCAAAAAAGATATAATAAAATTGAAGATATCCAAAAGTTATCACCTGGATAAGAGTTATCCATATTTATATAATTGGCTACAGCTGGGTAGGCAACCGACCGTGTCAGAACGTGCAACGAGTGAGGCTCGACCCTTCGACATCCCGCTCCGTAAGCGAACCTACTAATCACTAGTGCACGGAGACGGTCGACATAGTATGTTTGAGTTCGTAATTTTGTTATCAATCGGGACGTAATAAGTCGAAACCACGTATCATGTACTAGCATCTCTTTAACGACCTAAGTACGTCTTTTTGTTAGAGTAAGTTTTCCCGTCTGTGGATGACGTCAAATATATAACTCATTCTATACTAGCGTTGCGACACCTTAAGGGTTTCGCGTGATGGAATGACTGGGGGAAATCATATACCCTTTGCAGCTTTCCGGAAGCAAGGACGTAACTCATCATCTTTACAACACTATGTGATTCCAGTTCCAAAGCACTGCATTAGTTCAGTGAGAAAATTTCCCAATTTCGATAAAAAAAATGCATATTCACAAATCTCTGGAAACAAACAGTGACACCGACTCTCTGTCATGCTTAAATCTTTCCCGTTTTTAGCCATAACAATAACATATTTTTGCCGTATATTCAAAATTCTGTGCTTTTTAATCGAAAACATCCTAATACCTTTGCAAAAGATGTTTTATTCATGTTGCAGTGCCTTCAGCGCGTTGATTTTAAATTACGAAATTTACGACGTATATCGTGTGACGTCATATTAGCGGCGCTCTGGAAAACCGGAGCTTTATCAGTGTACGTAACGTGTCGTTCAGATAAGCATGTGCAGTCTGTTTTAAATTGGAAATGAAAAACATTCATTTAAAATAAACAAAACGGAATTGATACAAAAACGTGTTCTTGTTTTACTCGAAATCTCATGAGTGACGATGCAATATTAATATAGATATGTACATGTAAAAACGGCTCGCGTGCGGTCCTTCGATTTATCTAGAGACAACCGGTATGATGCAGTCTCCAACCTTTAAGCCGAACAGTGACTGTGTTATACACAACAACGTGTTTCCTACCACGTGCACACAGAAATAGTACACAATAACGTCATAGCAAGCGCCCATATAGAGAATTGTTTCTTCAAACAAATGCTTTTGCTTATTATTTTTAAGAGAGTAAACAGAGTTTCCTCAAAAGGAATCATCCTCTGAAGCCCCCACTGGGATTCAAACCCAGACCTCTTTCCTCTGGGAAGGAAAGTATTCTATCTTGAAATACACGGGTGTTAGACGATAATTAGCGATTTTAAACCTATCAACATACAACACATATTTATATGATACTATAATATGAAAACATTTTACAATAGCAATATTAGGAAAATTGCCCCATCTCCTGCCGGCCATGGTTTTCAACGGACTGGGACAATTTATAACTCCACCAAGTACCTTTAAAACAAATATTCTGACCAAGTTTCATGAACATTAAACAACAATGTGACTTGTGAAGTGTTAACAGGGTTTCACAATAGCCATTTAAGAGAAACTGCCCTGCCCTCTGGTGCTCATGTTTTCCTAGGAACCGCAAATAAATGTGGCCTATACAGTGTTAACAAGGCACAACAGACGACGGACAAAAGGCGATCACAAAAGCTCACCATGAGCCCTTAGTAACCGGCACAAAAAAATGAAATTTGATGAGTGATTTTAAGGAAAATCATTTTTTTTAAAGTTACACTGTATATAGCGTAGTAAAAATTAGCCATGCCCATAACTGCCATATTAATATCAGATCAAATTTTGTGCAAGGAATACAAAGGATGACTACTAAAAATTATCAAAATATAAATGAAATCCGATTTGGTAGTGTAATGTGAGCTATCATATTTCGTAATATTGTTTAAATGTTCACCTTTACTTCCGGGTTCGCGAATTTTAATTCCATTTGTAATATTGTTGTTTATATATCAGTGACAGACGTTTATTATATATATTTTTATTTATATATATATATAAAGTTACGGAGTTATACCTTTAACCAGCGTCATTTATCCCATTATCAGACGTGCATTGTTGAAATAAACCACTGTGGAATATATTTTCCTTTATTTCGGATATGCTGAAATATAGCTGTCACGCGCGGCGAACTACTTTTTTGGATGTATACATTAAATTAATATTTACTTTTCAAATCAATAAAGATCTACCCTATGTAAATAAAAGCCGAATTTCCACTGAAATTTATCTCAAAACCGGCTTTCCGTACTTTCATTTTTCATTCAATTGATTTTGCAATTTATGACGTATCTCGTGCGACGTAAAGTCTGTGACGAAACACACCAGTTTAATGTTGACACTCTGGATTTTAAGATTGACAAGTCGGACGTGTTAATTTAATTAACAGTAAAATAGTTGTTTAAGCATCGAACGAATCAAAACGTATTTCGGATTGTGTGGTTTTAATGCATAATTGTAAATTTCGATATTAATAATAATTCGCTTCCATAGAAGTAACGGTTTTGACAATCGTGTTTTGGGTCAGAACAAAATTAACCATTAAAAATAGTGTGGTAAAATTAAATGTCAAAAAAAAGGGATTGATGAACAGAAAATGGAAGTACAGATCGTTGTAACTGTATTTTTATTAGGATTGGATTAAAGTTATTAAGGTAAGCGTGTTTTTATACCAAATGTCGATGAAGAAATCAATTTTGTTTTGTGTGTAGAAGTTTTCAATCGTCATAAAAGCAAACAAAAACTGACGAAAATAAACATGGTAATTACACAACTTTAGTGAGTAGAACAAGAACCAGTAGATGTTTGACTTTGTTATGCCAGTTAGTAAAAAGTGTTTAAAAAGAATAGTTGTTTATAGACTAAAATTTACATTATCGGCGGGAATAAATGCTGCATCATGCCTGACGTGAGTTCAAAATGGCTGCCATTCTTTTGTTTATTGCAGTAGTGAAACTAGAATTCGAATTTGAACAAAAGTGTTTGTGTTCTACTTGGCTGTGTAACATTTGGAATGCTTATTAAATTTGATTCGAGGCATACAGCGATATTTTGTCTTGTGACTCTGCTTTTGCGTGGAATTCTTAAGGACTATTTCGAGTGACGTAAACGGGAAAGATCACAAACAATTTTAATATTTGCTAGGCCAGGTTAGATTCAGTTTATTTTGCTATTGTTTTAAGCAATTAAAAACTACTATTATGATTGCATAAGAAACCAACTAAATAAAACAAAACGTAGGATAAATAGAATATTGATGGGATAAATGGAAAAATAGGTCGGTGCCGAATAAAGCAAAGTTCATTTTGCTCGGCCCGAACTTAAATTAATATTGTTTAAGCCTCGCAAACTTCTTCGCTTTATTCGGCACTGACCTAGTATTCTCTATATATACGTAGATAAATCCTTTTGTATCCAGTAACTCGGTGTTTGTTTATTCTGCACATTTTATGTCCATCCACCATTTGCAAATAGATGATAATCAATTTGTTATTGTAAGAAATGGTAAAAACTATGCTTTAAAGTAAATAGGTTAACATGCACCATATTGAAACTGAAACTGAAACTGGTTTATTTGCTAAAACGCCTATTTCTACATTTAAAACATATTCAATGGCGTTGTACATAATCTATATAAATAAAACTGTATAAATGACAAATAAAGTAAACAAATTTAAAATATAAAAATAAAATAAGAATAATATCAAACTAAAAACTAAAGTTGTCATATCACAATTTCTTAAAACCAGTTTAGATATAGAATAATAATATTGATACAGATGAATATTAATCTTCTAGTTTACTATCACAAATGTTCACCATTTTTTACAGTTCATTGACTTGTTAAAACAATGAGAAATAGTCTTTAAAAAGGTGCGTTTTCAGATTTCTTTTAAAACATTCAATGGAGGAGAGTTGTTTCAGGCTCAATGGTAGATTATTCCACAGTTTGGGTCCAATTGTGCTAAAACTTCTGTCACTAAATATTTTGCGTTTATTGAATGGCACGGTGTAACACTCGATGCAGGACTCTGATGATCTGGTGGAACGTCGTTGAACTTTTGGTGTTAACAGTTCAATCAAATATGTTGGCGCATTTCCTGTATGACAGTTGAACATGTAAGTGAGAATTTTAAAGTTAATTCTAGCTTTGATTGGCAGCCAATGTAAATCGTAGAGTGCCTGCTTAGAACTGTCTCTTCTTCTGCGATTCAAGACTAACTTAGCGCACATGTTCTGAATTCGTTGTAGTTTTGATAAATCACTGTCAGGAATCCCATACAAAATGACGTTACAATAGTCCAGGTGCGAAATTACTAAGGAGAGAACGAGGGTTTCGGTTGCATCTTCTGTCAGGTATTTGCGAATACTTTTGATCTTAAAAAAGTTCAACATTGCATTTCTGCACTTGATCTTTATGTGTTCTTTAAAACTCAAAGTGTCATCCAAATATGCCCCTAAGTATCTGATGGTATTATGTTTCTCGATTTTTGCACCACAAATGTCAATCTCCTGGATGGTTAACTTGTTCAACTGTAGGGCACTTCCAAATACTATATGTTCAGTCTTTGAAGAGTTCATTTTGAGTTTGTTACCCTTCATCCAATTGTTACACTCCGAAGCGAACTCCTCTAGTTCGTGAACGGCTTGAGCCTCAAGTTCTGGCTTGGGTAGAAAACGTTTGCTTGCCGTGTGATCGTCTGCAAAGCCGTATACAGAAATGGAAGGGGGGACAATGTCAAATATGGTTCCAGCGTACGTGATATAGAGCCAAGGCCCTAAACAGCTTCCCTGAGGGACACTACATTCTAGTTCACGCGCCGAAGACATCGTCTGGTTCACACTTACGCGGCAGCTCCGTGGCCGAAGGTACGAGTCCAACCAATCTAGTGCAACCCCACCGATCCCGTATTGACACTTCAGAACGTCCAAAAGGATGTCGTGGTCCACAGTGTCAAAAGCTGCACTAAGGTCTAATGCTATCAATGCAGTCACTTCCTGATGTTCCATAGCATCCAATAAATCATTAACAAGTCTAAGGAGAGCCGTTTCACACGAATGATTTTGTCTGTACGCCGATTGGTTTTTTGGCAGAAGGTCGTGTTCATTTACATGTTCGTTCAATATGTACAAAGCTGCTTTTTCTATTAATTTGGACAAGAACGGTAAGTTACTCATTGGTCAATATTGGTCTTTGATAAAATAATAGGACACTATTATTATGCTTAGCTATTTTAAAGGCAGTTATTTCAGTTTGTCGGTTTGCTGACATCATTATTGTTTATTGGTCAGTTGTAGTGACCGACGTCATAATGTTCGAAAGGTCTCTGGCGCGTTCAATAATAACTAAGAAGGCTGAGTTTTTTGGGCTTTTTGTCAACATCTTGGCCAGGGTACAGACGAAAAACATTCACCCCATACACAAATGCACACTGCCTACATACATGGTTTTCAGATCCCAATCACCACAGGTCACAAACAGAGATTTTGTGTCAGCCCCCTGCAGCCTGTTGTCCAACATCCACTTGTCAAAGCTATGAGAGATATGAAAGAGAACGCAGGAAAATGTACAACTGATCAGAAAAAAACCGTTCACACATAGACCATCAAAATATATGATATATAGCAAGAGATGTTTGTAAACATGTATGCTCACACCCCTACATGCAGCCAAGTGTTATATTTATTATAATTATTTGCAATTGTTCTGATATGCTTTAATATTACATGCCCCTGTGACCCTTATATTAGACCTATTGACCTTAACATCGAAAGGCATCTCCCTTTGATCGCACGTAAGCAAGGCCAGTGTGTACTTTAGATATCATGCATAAATGAAATGGTCTACAGATCTACAGACCTACTGACAATCGGAACACAGACAGTTGATTGCAAAATTCTACCTTGTCAGCAAGCAAATATTACATGTCCAAATGTTATATGATATTTGTGGTTAGTTAACTATTTTGAATATAATTTGACACTTTAATACCAAACATAAAGAAAACGCAGACATTTCTACAATTTATTTTCTTCCAATGACTTTAATACAAAGTTTGACATTAAATTACAAATCGATTTCCTATATATAGTAAATGAATGTAGTGCAGTCTTCCATATAATGACCTGTTTCTAGCTGACAATGACCTGTTTCTAGCTGACAATGACAAGTCACTGATAACACACAGTCTTCCTGACAATGACCTGTTTCTAGCTGACAATTACAAGTAACTGATAACTCACAGTCCTCCTGACAATGACCTGTCTCTAGCTGGCAATGACATGTCACTGATAACACACAATCGCCCTGACAGTGACCTGTGGCTAGCTGACAAAGTCAAGTTCCTGATAACACACAGTCATCCTGACAATGACCTGTTGCTATCTGACTATGACAAGTCACTGATAACACACAGTCGTCATCACAATGACCTTTAGCTAGCTGACAATGACAAGTCACTGCAAATACACAGTCTTCCTTACAATGATCTGTCTCTAGCTAACAATGAAAATTCACTGTTAACACACAGTCTTCCTGACATTGACCTGTAGCTAGCTGACAATGACAAGTCACTGCAAACACACGGTCTTCCTGACAATGACCTGTCTCTAGCTGACAAAGACAAGTCACTGCAAACACACAGTCTTCCTGACAATGACCTTCAGCTAGCTGACAATGACAAGTCACTGCAAACACACAGTTTTTCTGACAATGACCTATCGCTACCTGACAAGTTAGAGAAAACACCCAGTCATCCAGAACATGACCCGTCGGCGTGTTACAATGACAAGGTAGTGGTCTAAAAAATTCGCATTGACAGTGGAGTAATAATAGCTGAATTATAAAGGTGATATCAAATTCTATAGTCTATAACGTTATGCTTTTAACTTTAATGTTTTCGCGGGTATTAAATAACAATACTTTGAGAGATTATAGGCTGTGTTAGACTATTTAAAAGTATATAAATACTTCTGATGTACGTATCATTCTAAAGGTTATATAAAAATGTATAAGACTTAAACATTCTGATTTTACCGTGAACAATCTCGGAGATATTCATTACCGATGCAGATTTTCTTATTGAAAAGTACATATCCGCCTTTGCCTAAAACATTACTATTTCTAAATTAACATTTCATGTTTGAATATTTAGAGGTAATATAAAAAGCTACAGCCGAAAATAAATTTAGCCATTTTAACTGAAGTAGTTCAGAAAATAT
The DNA here is from genome assembly GCA_007657795.1 of Dreissena rostriformis. NCBI lineage: Eukaryota > Metazoa > Mollusca > Bivalvia > Myida > Dreissenidae > Dreissena > Dreissena rostriformis. The sequence goes on along the minus strand of VMBQ01004379.1, from coordinate 73,095 downwards.
TCATTAGAGAAATTATGAACGATTTCAGGCCGTGGCTCACTTTTTTATTGGAAAGTTCATCTGCCTTTGTCATAAACTGTAATTTTATTTAAGTTGTTTAATCAAGTATCATTTTAAAATTAATATAAAAAACTTAAGGCTAAAATTAAATTGATGAATTTCGGTATCCGGAGAGGCTACCCCCCGGAGAGGTGCTCCCCGGAGAGGTGCCCCCTAATTTTAAGGGGGCGGAGAGGTGCCCTCAAAGCAAATCTGGAGGGGCGGATATATTTCTCTATTAAATTTTCCAAACAAAGTGTAAATTCTAGATAAAACTGTAAAACATGAAACATATATATTGATTTTGCTTTCGTTTATTACGGATTAATAATATTATTAAGACAACAAACATTTCGAATACACATTTGCGATAGAGACGCACACGAATTCTCGTCAAGGGAGACCGTGTCCCCAATGTGGATTAAGAGTGTTTTCTGTTATGTATGTGACACCACATGTCTGCACATGTGTAGATAAGATTATCACGATAAGATGACTGAAATAACGTCGCCGGTCGAATAACCGTGAAAACCCGATAACGCTCATCTTTGTTTATTGATAAATCTTTGGTCATCATCACACCTTTTTACTATAAACAATTAGTGTAAACAAACTGTTACAAATTGTCACTTATGAAAATTTAAATGCAAATGGTGAGCAATAAATTACGTTTGACGAGTAAATAGTGAAAACAATAACCTTTAACAATTTTACGCGATAGCCATTTAATTACAGTACATGTTGATGAAGTAAATTACCCGATACGGTCAATACATGGAAATTAATTAAAAAAGAAATGCAAATAAATGAAATTTAATTTGAAGTGAAAAATATTCAATTTTAAAGTTAATGTTGTTTGCTTGCTAATTTAATACAATTCTCGTTGATACCAATGCATTTATGATAATAATTGTGTTGTACATTCTTTGTTAGTCTCACACACAAAGAGACAGGTACACGTTTCTCTACTGAATATCTGCTGAACTACTTCATTTAAATTGGGTTGCAATTTAAATGAAGTAGTTAAGAAGATATTAAGTAAAGAAACTTTGATAAATGTCACACCGTGGTGCACTTTTTAATTGAACAGTTCATATCTGCATTTGCCATAAACTGTAATTTTAATTATGTGTTTTAATCAAGTATCAATTTAAAATTAATATAAAACACTAAAGGTTAAAATAAAATTGATGAATTGATATTTAACTGTTCCGGCGATGTTCTCTATATTTCATAAACTGATCTACTTCTTTATTAAATTTTCCAAATAAAGTGTAAATTTTAGATTGAACTGTAAACAGAAAACTCATATATTTATTCTGCTTTCACTTAATACGGATAAATACTATTAGCAAGACAATACACATTTTGAATAATATGCGATAGAGGCGCAAACGCATTCTCTTCAAGGGAGAAGTCCCCATTTTAGATTACAAGCGTTTATTGGTATGCCTGTGACACAACATGCCGGCACATGTGTAGATACGATTATCACGATAAGATGCGTCTTCTTTATCACTTGACTGAAATATCGGTTTCCGCAATAACACAAATCTTTGTTGCAGAACGGCAAACCTCACGTATAATCCTACTTGTACCGTGTTACAAACACGCATAATTTCGTTTTCGAATCCTCTGTGGGTTAACAAATGCCGTGTTTTTTAGGCTATACAACACTATGCTGAATGCAGCATAATATTATAAATTGTATTATGCGTGTGCGTTTGTAATTCAGAGTTTATTTACAGGTCGTCGCTGAGTTATCACGACTACATTATGAGTTCTTTTAGGCGTAAATGTTTAATTTTGAGCCAAAGTAGGTCAAATTTACCCCGGCTGCCCGGATGTTCGACAAAGAAATAATTTTGATCCAAATAGACCAGTGCACGATGGCCAATAATACCTTAATGTACACCGGTAAAAAATTCATAAATTATATTATGCATAAAACCGAAAAAATTAAATCCTCATCTAAAAATAGTTGTTAACGCCCCGCCTACTCGTTTACGTCACTGATTAACTCCGCCTTTTCATCCCAATTCATCCCTGACATTGATTACGCATTCGTAGAGATGAATTAATCCATTGAAGGGATGAATTCATCGCAAGGGATCAATTGCTATGAATTCATCCCTTGCGATGAAGTCATCCCATCAAGGAATTAATTCATCGTTATTTATGCCTAATAACCACTAAAAAAGGTTTAATACAGATGAATTCGGATGAAACGGGTTGAAAACGGAGTATACCCTTAAACTCGGCTGAATGAGGGTTATTGTTTAGGGATTCAAAGAGATTTATCTCGGAACAAAATCCCTAACCCCACTGTATTCCATTTTAATTTCCCGCAACGATATCTATTCATACGATACGCGAACACTAAAATGGGGCACAAACTTGTGTCGAATATATTGTACCACAAAATAACAAACAAATAAGAGCATTTTGTATCGTGTTAAATCTTGCTCACCAAACCACATATAGTGTTGACATTTTGGCTATTGCTTTAAGGAACACTGATTGTTTATGTAGTAACTTTATTTTACGAAATATTAAACGAAAGTTCCGTTGATTTTGAGCGTTATAAAGGCTTTAAACGTCGGACAGAAAGATTGCCGAGCCGGAAATTCGATCTGCCGTACCCTTGTTTACAATGGGTTAAAACTGGTCTGAGCTATTGTGTCAACATTTCTATGACGACTCGATCACATAAAAAACTTAGAAAACATTGTGGAAAAGGAATGAATATCGTAATAACTTTAAAATCTAAGATTCTGATGCTATCACGGCCATTTTATCTTTTTTTTTCACAATCTTTTATAAAGCTAATTGAATGTAATTGTTTTTGACGGATCAGTCCTGCAAAAAGCAATGCTCATTTTCTTTCTTTTCTTCGCGTAAATATGTCCAAAACAGTTTCTGCAGATATTTCCGTTTACTGTAAATGTTGAGCAAACCTAATCCGGATATTCTCGCTGTTGTCAATGTGTTCCATAGGTATGTGTTTACCCTTCGCATGGTGCTGAAAGAACGTTCAGCTGTAGCGGTTGACACAGGCATGCAAACACATACATTAAGTAAAGCGAAGATCCCTGGGTAAATGTCGAATCTCAGTGATCTGTTGCCAATTCCCCTAATGATAAATGCCGCTTTGAAAGTATAGAGCTCTTCGGATCTCGAAGCCCAGCGTGTTTCACAAAGCGTCTTCAACTTTTGGTGTCCTCCATGTTTCCTCTTGAAGTCTCGTCATTTGCAAGGTGCTCTTTAAATATGTCCAACTTCTTTGCGGAATAATCAAATATAAAGGCAATTTGCTGTAAGGTATTCATTACATTCCTCACCAATAGCTCCTTACAGGCATGTATTATTCACATAATTAAGTGACGCGCCTTGCAATGGATGTATATCGCTCAGGGAACCGCTCTTAAGTGTACGCACAATGCGTTATAAAGTTACTTCGATTTTTTTTCAATGTGTACGCAACTGCGTTTTTGCGTACGGGTTGCTACGCCCCTGCGAACAGTTATACAAAAATGAATTAGCGTGGGCAACTTAATTATATGCATTGTTGTTTGCACCCTATCTTAAATACTACGTGACACATCTAAGTCTATTTACATTCTGGAAATACACCTCTTTTATTAATTATTCTAATATTGGCATTTTAATGGGTGTGTCATTTTGAATATTTTGATCCTGTGACTTAAAATCACATTATTTGGGACGGACTACTTTCCGAGCCCAACACAGGTGTGAATGTAATGTTACCATCTTGCATGAGATTGCTTTAGAGAGCACATCGTTCAAAAATATAACGTCATCAGATGTCAAGAAAAGCGCGGAATCGTATTACGTCATCATCGAATAATGTTTACGCTTACTGACGTATGTAGGTCATATCGTGTGGTTATTTCTGGGTAAACTTTTTTTCCCATTTATGAATCTTGTTTTAAGGTATAATATTTTAATTGTAATTGGCTTTAAGATATTTTTTTATCAAATTTTAACAAATTAACTTGTACTTTTTTGTGTGGCTATAGAAAGGCATACACAACCAAGCTTTGTAAAACAGAAAATGTACTTTATACTTGATCTAGTTTCATTTTATCGTGTCTTGTTATTCTGTATCCTAAACTTATATTAAGCAAATATCTAGCCAACTTTGAATACACGACTGCATATTGGGTATTTGAATTTTAGCGAATATCGAGCAAAGGTTGAATGCCCTGCTGGGTATTGGGTATTCCAACTTAAGCGAATATCAAGCCAAAGTCGAATATCTAGCTTGGTACGTTGTATTCGAACTTGAGCGAATATCATGCCAAGGTCGAAAAATCATCTGGATATTGGGCATTTAAACTTAAGCGAATATAAGGCATTGGACGAATACCTAGCTTGCTATCGGGCATTCGAATTTGAGCGAATATCGAGCCATGTTCGGACATCAAGCTTGGTATTGGTTATTCAAACCATTGCAAATATCGAGCCAAGGTCGAATACCCAGCTGGGTATAGGGTATTCGAACTTTAGTGAATATCGATCCAAGTACTAATACCAAGCTTGGTATTGGGAATTCGAACTTTAAGGTATCCCAGGCCCTGTCCTGTCTGTTCCGACAAAGCCTGTCCAACATAACTTTTCCCTACCCTTACGTGACCTGCAATGCCGAAGTCTGCCCCAAGCTTTCCTTTACCTGCTCATCTCGCCCTGCATGTCGTGATCTGTCTTGTTCTTCTCTGTCTTCTCTGACTGTCATGCCTTGACCAGCCCCGCCACGACAAGTATTTCACTGTTTTGCAAAATCAGAAAATTCTCCTAATGAGAACTTCGGATCTTTATCAGATGTAAAAGGTTTAGGGGAATCGAATCTGCTTAAGTGTACGTTGAGTTTGTAAATAACACTAATGCTTGAAGTCCAATCATGCGAATTGATCTATAAATGATGACTTTAAGCATCGACAACGTGTTGTTCAAGGCAAACAAATCACATGACACATTTTGTCATGGACGGTAAGGAATTGCATGCGGTAGTAGATGTTCTTTCGTATTCGGTCGGTAGTTTTCGCACACTGGGCATGCAAGTGCATATGTTGTTATTTCTGCTGACATTCCTGGCCAAAACATACTATGTAGAGCGCGGAGTACTTTTTTCTTGCAGCCAAAGGGGTTTCTTTTACCCGCCCTGATAAGCTTGTCGGGTGACTAGATAACGCACTTTAAAGATACTAATATTTTGGAAAGATAATTCGTAAACTCTGAAACTCGTCGGCCTGAAAGTATTTTGCAAGTTTGCGTTTCCCACCGTATTTGTTTAAATTTTGTATCACTGGCCGGTATAACTGTTTCAATTACGCGTGCACGTGCGCATCAGCGGGTAATACCAATGTACATGTGTTGTGAATGACTACAACGTCAAACGGCTGTAATTGCATCATAATTTTCTGTAGCACACAACGGCCTGTTTCCAAGATCGCGATAACGAGCTTACAGTCGCTCTCAAGCCTGGATCAAGACAGATTAAAGCCGACTTTGCAGACATTAACGCCCGCCTGTGTCTTGGACAAGTTTTGTATACACATTTCATAACCGTACTCGTACTAAGAGTTTTGCATTAAATACTTAATGTTAACATTCAATAATTGGCTTAATTGTCAAGGGTTAATTGCGTGTTTCAATAAAAGAAAATATAAACATAGCTTGGTGACGTTTTTTTCATGTTTTCGTTAATCAAATTATTGATACGTTTGGTACAAATACGACATCTAAATTGAGTTTTTTTATTATGTATTTATTTTCAGTTGGAGCATCTGTTTACACGTATTCACTGAAATATAAAATGTGATTTTTAATGCTTGGAAACGGTAAATGATGCTATAATTTGTGTTGAATTAAACTTGCATTAATAATACCTCTTCTTATTGTATGGAACTTTATTTCGAGGTTACCGTGCTAAACTAATTATATCAAGATCAGGCCATGAGCTGGTACAGACGACTTAACTGATACTTATTCTGATCCATTTCGTATGAGCTAAGTAAGGTTAAGGTCACGTATGTGAACACTATACCACAAACAATCTTTTTCTTTATAAGAAATTACCATTCAAAGATAGGTACTTAAAAACCTATATACGAGTGTTCGATCAACACTTATGTTCTTTATGCAGACCTCGTTGTCAATTAATAATTTAAATTCAACTAACGCCCGTAATATAAGCATCCAGTAAACATGTTAAGTCTTCCAAAGTTGTAATAAATTAATGATTAAGGGTACGGTATGGACTGTTCAACATTTTAAGTTTCTTCGATTTATTGTGTTATATCAATGCAGCGGCTTTACACTTTAACGATATCAGCACTGTTTAAAAGATGTAAATACAAAAAATCCCTGATTATTTAAACATTCTGACTAATATGTGTTTTCTTAATATATGTAATTTTCACTACTGTTCTTTGTGTATAAAATGTATTTTATTGAAATGATATATGATTGCTTTGTTCGTTGTTATCTCGTTAAACGCAGGTTACCATTATCATATTTTTAAATGTAAACATTTTAAGTCGTCTTATTTAATAATAGTCTCAACATTTTAAAGCGTTTAAAAAGGCGTATATAATATTCCATTGTAGTTCAGTTTAAAAAAAAAACATTATGTAACCAAAAAGACAAATATTCTAATCCCTAAAAACATGCATTTTTGACGATGCTGCTTCAGCAGCTCGTCTAAGTTATCATACCATGAACAAAAATTCACAATGGCGACCTACCTAAAAGACCGAGAGAGTCCGATTGAGTTAGCTAAATTTTCTCAATCGGCATACCTCGCTGATTATCATTGAAATATGGGAAACAACAACAACAATTGGCAAATGCAGAAGAAAATGTATATTAAAATATGTAACAAATTGACAAATAACTATTCTTATCACAAGTGTTGATTTCTATGATACATCATAATAAAAAAATATAACCAGATTGCCATATATGTCATATGTTCTGAGCCTTGATCTGAGAAAACTAGGCATAATGCTTGTGCGTAAAGTGTCGTCCCGAATTAGCCTGTGCAGTCCGCACAGGACTGCACAGGCTAATTTCTTTACATAAAACATGAGGGTTAGGCATATTTGTGCGTAAAATGTCGTCCCGGATAGTCTGTGCAGTTCGCACAGGCTATTATTTTTTTTACTAAACATGAGAGTTAGACATAATTGTGCGTCAAATGTCGTTCCGGATTTTGTTTTTATAAAAGCCTATTTTTGACGATGCTGCTTCAGCGAAGCAGCTCGTCTAAGTTATCATACCATGAAAAAAATCTTCACAATGGCGACCTCTGTAAAAGACCGAGTCAGTCCGATTGTGTTAGCTAAATTTTCTCAATCGGCATACCTTGCTGATTATCGTTGATAAAGGTCAAGGCAGCTTGGTTCCCGTCCTCTTTCAAATTTATCGAGAGGTTCGGGACAGGAACCAGACACGAAACTGCCTGGTGGCACTTCAAACGCTGTGACGCTGGGAAAATGTAGTTATTTTTAGATCTGATCGAGAATGTAACTCGCCTCCCAGTTTCGCTGAATGGGTCAAGTTCCCCACGGGTACAACTTCCCCGTACCCCCACATTTTGTTTCGTACCCAATTTTTGTTTCGTACCCAATTTTTGTTTCGTACCCAAATTTTTTTTCGTACCCAATTTATTTTTCGTACCCTATTTGTTTTTCGTACCCAATTTTTTTTTACATAATTTTTTCGTACCCAAAATTTTCGTTCCCAAATTGTTTTTCGTACCCAAAATTTTCGTACCCACATACACAATTGTGGTGATGTAGATATACTTAAATGATGCTTTTAGTTCCATCCTCTTCCAAAGCATCGTCACACTAGTATTGTAAGTACTTTGATTTAAAATGTGTACGGTAAGATCGCGTGCTGGTTTTTAGTTTTACTTTTAGGCAAAAGTGTAGGATAGAAAACTGTTGTAAAGCTGAATAAGATTTCAATCATTATCTTAAAAACATTTAGTCTCTCTTCGAATTGTAATTGCTGGATTAGATATATGAGTTCGAATATGCGTATGATTGTATTTATGCATAACATGTTTCTACGGAATACCGTTAATGCCATCGTGGTTACACATTAAAATCCAGAGGGCGAGAATGCGAGAACGCGAGAGTACGATGGCGAAAATAAATGCGAGAATACGATGACGAGAGTGCGAGAATAAAATGTCGAGAGTGCGAGAATACGATGACGAGAATGCGAGAACGCGATAGTACGATGACGACAATGCGACAGTGCGACAATACGATTGCGACAGTGCGATAGTACGATGGCGACAAAGCGATAGTCCTATCGTACTGTCGCCATCGTATTGTCGCACTGTCGTCATAGTATTGTCGCACTGTCGTCAGCGTATTCTTGCACTCTCGTCATCGTATTCTCGCACTCTCGTCATCGTATTCTCGCACTCTCGCATTGTCGCATTGTCGCCATCGTACTATCGCACTGTCGCCATCGTATTGTCGTACTGTCGCCATCGTATTGTCGCACTGTCGTCATCGTACTATCGCGTTCTCGCATTCTCGTCATCGTATTCTCGCACTCTCGTCATCGTATTCTCGCACTCTCGTCATCGTATTCTCGCATTGTCACTATCGTACTCTCGCGTTCTCGCATTATCGCCCTCTGGATTTTAATGTGAAACAACGATGGCACTAACGGTATTACGTAGGTTTCCGTAGTAATATAAAACTGACGTCACATATGTATAGCGCATGAAAACTATTATAGCGATTATTGGAAATGTACTTACATTTACCTCTTTGTGGATCTTTTCAATTTAAACACCTAAAAGCCGCGTTAAGTGCAATTTAACATTGTTATATTTCTTTTATTTTGTGCGAATACATGGAACTTATACCTCAATATATCTTAAGTAATAAATATATAAATATTTGCTTTCCCTCCTTCCTGGCTTACATGATTTAGATTTGCCGTTGCTTTTTATGTTTTTGAGAAATCATTCAATTCTAATCTTGAACGAAATTTTGGTTTCAAGATTAGCTGAATGCGTACAATAAGCCTAGTTGCAAACACATACTATTATGTTAACATTTCTCTTAAGTATGGTTTCATATACACATTTTGTGGCAATTCCCGTAATGTTCTCGATAGAATCTCACATTCTTACATTGAATATGCATTTTTGCAAGGGTTTTGTCTGTTTCAATAACAAATAAATAATGTATTAGCAAGAATAATTATTAATGAAACGTTTCTCATTAACATCAAATCATAATTGGTTTAATTATGTATCTATTGCGCAAAGGGCTTATATGTTAATAATACTGATACATACCACATGTTAATTAATACTTTAAAACAGTAGATTGTGCTTCAATTTGTAATTTTGTTTAATGCCGATAGTCGTTCATTTGAATCTTTCATGGAAAATGATTTTAAATTTTAAACATATATACTTATTAAATTCAGATCACACATAAGTTTGGTACAAACGGCTTTCGCGTCAACGATTGTGATCTATGACGTGAGGTATCTGGCCTTTTCAACAGTATTTGATACTCTTTTCTTTAAACTAAATGTACCGTTGATACGTTTTAAATGTATGTATAGATTTTTTTTCTTTTTCAATGTGTGGACTTGATTGGCCTTAAACATAGTGCGCATTTATTTATAAATGGCAAAAAACGTTTTGTATTTCGGTATTTACTAACTTTAACCACCATTCCGTTCAGCCGCACGATGCATCCGCGCCTTTGACAAACGACACATAGCTTTAAAAGGGCCTTTTCACGTTTTGGTAAATTGACAAATTAAACAAAAATTGTTTCATATTCGCAAATTTTCGTTGTAGTTATGATATTTGTGAGGAAACAGTAATACTGAACATTAACCATGCTCTAAACTATCCATTATAAGCATCTTTTGCCGATTTAAAAACCTGAAATTTATAAAGCGTTGCAACGCGAAATGATAAAATAATTTGGAGAGTTCTGTTGATGTCGTTATATTTTGTGATACTACGAGTATTGCTTATATAAAGTATAAAATACGTCCTTCATTGCATGAGCACGGATGGCCGAGTGGTCTTAGCGATAGACTTTTACTCCCGGGCTCCAGGGGTCAGTGGTTCGAGCCCAGTTGAGGGTTACATTTTGACTTTTATTTTATTCTTGTTGTTTTTGTTACTGGATCTTTTTAGATCAAATGTTTACATTTATCCTTATAAAGCATTCAATGACAAACTTCAATACATGCCTAAATCTGTGAAAAGGCCCCTTTAACATAATTGCATGGAGGTAAACTTTGCAAAAGCTGACTTACATTAAGTTTATACTCCATATTTGTGTTCTCTCTTGAAATTTTGATTTTCAGTAACTGCAACTTTAGAACTGAAATATGAATGAGATGCTCAATAACAATTAACATAATGAAGACCCTGTTTGTAAAATAATTGTTAAATTGTTAAATTAATGACTCGCTTAACATACGGGACTAATTAAATAAAGTCTTTAGAATGCTTAAATACGTATCTAATTTCAAGCGCAATATGGACCTGGATGATTTTGCTACCTTATTTGTGTAACTTTATAATTATCATGTGAAATTTAAAATCGATACTTTTTCGTGTATTCATAAGTTAATTAAACGCACAATCACCCATCCAAACAACAAACTAACGCACTCGCTATTTCGTTATTTTTTTTCCCTTTCTCTTTCACTCACTTGCTTTATCACACATTTATCTTGACTTAGTCCTTCAATTACTCAATCACTACTTTACCGAATATTTCACTAATTCCGTTACTAAGCGTTTCACTTACTCATTATATTAATAACTCTTTCACACGTCCTTCACTCCTTCAGTGAACATTTTACTTTCTCCTTCACGCACTTTTTAATCACTCACTCACTAGCTTAACTTTAAACATATACTTAATTTACTGACTATTTCCATCAATACATGACTCAACTTTACTCATTTCCGTAATTCATTCCTCACTCACATCCGGACTCACTCCTTCATGTAAACATTCACTTACTTTCTTCGTAATTTCTTTATTGATCCGTTTATTCAATACCTCACTGACTTCTTCAATAATTCCTCAACTAAATAAACTGCCCTCAAATGTATTTACTGCGGACATTTACTTCCGATCGTTTACCAACTTGGAAACAATGAAATCATATATATTATAGTTATATATCCACAATATTTGAAAAAGAAGTCGAAATCCTCAAAAGTGAAGATGAAGGATCATAAAAGGCGAAATTATCTCAACCTTTAGCCACAGAGAGTATCGATTAATGATTTTTCAGATTTATCGCACAATCGTCATTAACGCTGCTTTTTTTTACCCCATATAAACATAAATAAATATATATCGTAAAAATATCTTTTTTAAACAAGTCCATACAAAACATCAAAATGTTCATGATTAAAGTGTTCATAAGATTGAACATAACCCAAAGTTACCGAAAAAAGTCTGCATTTTTAACTACCCACAAAACCCATTGTACCATCTACTCCGCCTCGCCAAAACGCGTACAAACCAGGCACTTGCACCGTTCCAAGCGCCGTAGACGAATAAATAGGTACAACACATACGTCATATAGAAGAATGAAAAATGTACACAAAACAAGAAATATACATGTTTTCGTGAGAACGTCACATGGAAAGGTAAGTGGTAAATACATAGATACCACATAATTTCAAACGTTGTGAATTAATTGCAACAATTATTACATTATTATGTACCTAATTTGTTTGAGTGGACATATATAATTAATTTAGACTACCTATACAACATATTTTCTCGTAATTTATAGCATTTTAAACTATACATAGCTAGCTTTCTTCACAATGTTTTAGTGGAGCTCTAAAGTAGTTCAATAAACTTTAACATATTTGCACTGGATCTATACTTCTTTGAAATTCATGACTTCATTACATCAGCATAAGTATAGACTGGACACATGCGCATATAACACCATTAAAGCCACCATAGATAATACGTTACGCAATTTTCAATACAAGATTCTGCATTGCATATAACCAACAATTCATATTTGTATACATTTAATGTAATATTTTTAAGTCTCAACTTTTTGGTCAAATTGTAAGGAAACAATTATACATGTTTTTTATGAATGTAATTCTGTACAACCGATATAACGGGAGCTGACATTATATTTCAATAATAAACAATTACACATAGATCTGAATGTAAATGATATTGAATTTGGAACTCAAAAGGAGGCACTTATCAAGTGATAAACTATAAAAACTATTATGATAAAGTCTTACATATTTACTACTAAATGAAAAGCCGATAAGCCAAATATTGAGACATTCAAACATGCTCTAAGAGTGAAAATTAAATTAAAAAGGCAAATTGCTTTTGAAAAATATAAAATCTTTGATCAACATAATAAAAATGACACAACTTTACAATAATACCTTACAAGAATCTTGCTTATATCCTCATCATCTTAGGATGTTTCTTTTTAATCTTGTTTATTTTAAATACCTTTCTTCATTTTTCCCTTCTTTTTTTGTGAAATTTTAAGAAATTAGTTAAACATCTCATGCCTTTTGATTTTTGTTTCTCGCTTATTATTGAACATAGCGTCTCCCCTCTCTCTTTCACCCTTTACAAAAATGCTATAGCATCATCTAAAAAAGGGAACAATATTAAGCATAAGCAAGTTAATACTTAAACAAATAACGTGTTATTGTTAACATATACCTAAATCGCTTGTTTGTACATTAAAAGTACATATGTATGATACTTCAGTATATATAACTGACCAAAACGTTAGGTTGCCTCATATGTATAATCAAGGTGTAATTGAGATGTTTGTTAAAAATCAATAATAAAAAAAAACATCGGCATATAAGGGGTATTTTAGAACAAAGTGGTATTAATCCTCGATATCATTATAATTCATTATTCACATTTGCGTTGATCTTTGACAATGTTCTGGTGTCTTCCCATTTCTATATATAATTTGTGTGACGACAAACGTAATTCAGCTACTTTGTTCCTATGCTTTTCATTATTAACAATATCAAGATACGATGATCTTTCGAATACAGGTTTTAGTTCCTTATATAAAATCATTGAACTAGATTATATGACACTGACATTCCAAGAAGTGATGTACTGGTCTCGTAATCTGTTTTTGAGTAACGGGATAAAGAGATCAGTGTTTATAGAATAAGGAAAAAACCACACATCGTTAACACCGGTTTGGGTAAGAATGTCCCGTACTTACGATGATCAATTGTTAGCGTTATTTTTTCGTTAAATTTCTTATATCTGTAATATTGCAATATTTGTGTTCACCTGTATCCCTTCCTTAATTCCTCCTGGTATCAAGACAAGACAAGACAAGACAAGACAAGACAAGACACTTTATTGAGACTTGTACAGAGCACATCGTTTAAATACATCAATAACATATAAATACATGATGTACGATTTAAGCATTTTGTTTAACATTTTGTTATGGTTAGATATAGGTTTATAATACACAAAAAACTACATATAATATAACATTAAATTTATACATGATCACATTTTACTTAGATTGACGTATTAATGAAAAGTTATAACATTTAATTAAATGCGTAAGAAGATCAGATATAACATTTATGAAGTATTCGTACAGTGTAACAGTGTTTAGGAGGACAACCCTATGTCTATTACAAAGTATTATTCAAAAAATTATTTCTTGCTTTTAACGCAAGTTTTAATATTTTGCCAACATTAAAAACTCATTTGTGTTATAACCATTTAGTAATTGGTGGAATTTACAAAACATAAATATGAAAAATATACAAAAAAAAGGTTTAAATACGCAGTACATGTCCAGAACCGGGCTGTTGTCGACAAACCTATGCCAGTCCTGGATATACGTCTCAATAACTATACATTTAAATAAATGTAAAAATAGGTCAACATCTACCAAATTCACGTCATCAAAAGCATATGAAAATCCATATATGTCTAACAGCCTTTTAACATTAGTAACCCAATTTATATGTCCCTTATGGCTATTTTGCAGGGCTTGTAAATATACACTTTTTATAATAATATTATCAGAATTTGAATTTTTCAACCACTATTTTATAGTTCTAATGAAACGATTAATGAACAAAGGATGTCGACCCAACTCCCAATATACTGCTGCATTACAAGTGTTCTGTTTAACAGTCAGCAATCGTTTGCAGAATTTTAAATGTATCCGTTCTATTTCTTTTGACTTTGTGTTGCCCCAAACTTGGCATGCATAGTTAAGAATTGAATCAACAAAAGCATCAAACAACTGACATATCGTTTTGGGTTTTAAATCAAATTCTTAACATTTAATTAATAAAATATTTAGTGCTATAAGTGCTTTACCAGCTAGATATTCTTGGTTCAAAGAGAAGTTACCTGTATACTTGAAAACTGTACCCAAATAATTAAAATAATTGACAACCTCTATTGGTTGACCGTTATATGTACAATGTTCTGATGGTAAAAGACGGCCACGTTTCCGGAAAATCATAATTTTAGTTTTAGTAATATTTACCTTTAGTCCCCAGGTATTGCAGCATTCAAGTAAATGGTCCCAATGAGATTGTACTTCTTCAGGCGATTTACCTATAATTGCCATGTCGTCAGCAAAAAGCAACAATATTAGTAAAATATCATCAATATGCAAACCGGAAGAGGGATTATCTTGTAAATATAACTATAGGTCTTCAAAAAATATTGAATATAGTACAGGAGACATTACCTCCCTTTGACGTAGCCCGACAGCATAACTTAAATATTCTGAATTGATTGAACAATGCCTTACACAAGATTTGACCTTTTGATACATATTTTCAATAATTGTGAGCAGTTTGCCTTAAATACCACACTTGTATATTTTAAGCCAATAAACAATTCTTTAATAAGTATCAAAACATTTTAACATATCAACGTATATAACATATAACCTTTTATTTTCATTAAAATATTTTTGTACAAAAGACATTAATTAAGATAAAAATAGGATCAACAGTGGACCGCCCTTTTCTGAATCCGAACTGTGCGTCCGAAATAATATTAAAGTTGTTACAACAGGTTTCATTGCGTGCATTTACAACAGAGGTAAAAAGTTTAGATAAGCAACTAAGAAGTGTTATTCCCCTATAATTATAAATATCTGAAGAATTTCCCTTTTTGTGTATAGGGACTATTATACCCTCAGTCTACTTTTCTGGATAAACACCAGAGTTTAAAATTTTATTAAATAGGTCACATATATGAGATGAAATAATATCTTTACATTCTAACAGATATTCATTCAAACGGCAATCACTTCCACAAGCTTTAGTTCGTTTCAAAGAATTAATACTTTTAATTATTTCACTAACAGTAAATGGTTGATCAAGTTCCGGAAATCAAGTATTAGGCAAATCAAAATTATTATTAGAACAAAATGTTTCTGCCTCTTCATTCTCGAACTAAAAAATACCACTGATAATACTTGAGCAAAAGAACGACAATTATCTAATGATATATTTTCACCTTTGTTTTTCTTTTACACTTAACGTATTTTCAAAAATCTTTGGGTTTTTAATTCTTCAAATCTCTAACTCTGTAACTTTCCTTTGATGGTATTCTTTCTGCTTTTTGTTAATTAATGTTTTATAAGCCCGTTTTTATTCTAATAACTGCATTCTATTGACAAACTTTCTGTCAGAATTAAATAAGTTTAACATTCTTTTATAGTTTAAATGTGCGATTTTACAGTCGGTATCAAACCAATCTCTATGCTTAAAGCTACCACTTTCTTGAATTCGGATTTATTAGAAATAACACATAGTTTTGGAAAAAAAAAACGATCTGCTACTATGCTAATCTGCGTTATTGGCTATTATACCAGAGCGGAATTGATTGTGTAACGATTCGTCCGATTTTAAATGTGATTTCCTCATACGAAGGATTGTCTGCTGAAAAATTGTTACATTCAAACGAAAATGATAAAAACGCATGATCGCTGAATTCGTTAAAATCGTTCACAGTAAAATCCTTAATCAACGAAAAAGATCGTTCTTGACATAGGAAGTAATCAATTGTAGATAGCCCGTTACGTGAAAAATATGTGTGCTTACAACTATTACCAATTCTACCGTTCACAATACGAAAACTCGAGGATTTACACAAATCAAGACGTTTAATCCCGTGATTTTTGTGGGACCTATCTGCTGAGGCCCCGACCGAATTCACATCGGGATTATAATTAATATCATCGGTTACTATATTTAATGTGTCATGTATAATAAAATCGCATTTATTACTAGTTCAACTATAAAAATCACCGAATATTAACACTTTACCTCGATAATTAAATGATACAATATCAGTTTCTAAGATATCAAAGAAATTCATCAACAACGCTATAAGTAGGTGAATCTTCACACCAAATGTAGCATTCACACAAATATATATCCTCCTCAGTACCAAAACATTATACGATAAAGTTTTAACCAAATACTATAATCATGCTGGTTTTTTACAATTTTACAATTTTTACCATCTTTTAAAAATTCTTTGTAATATAAAACAATACCACCACTACATCTCTTAGCATTTCTATTTTGAAATTTTCTATGAAAGTTATGACTGATGTAACCATTAAGCGTTATATTAATATCAGAATTAGTCCACGATTTGTATATAAGACAAACGTCAAAATTGGAAAGAATATTTACAAAAGAAGGGTTACTTTTTTATAGTTAGTGAGTCCATTTACATTCCACGAAATAATTCGGAGTTCTTCTCCCTCGTGTCCCTCGTCTCGCACCGGAAGGCCGTCTACGTAGAGAGTATCAAACGCGATCCAAGCTCGTTTGCCCTGGGCTCTTGCCTCTCCCATCTTCGACAGAAGCTTGCGGCGTTTAGGAACTACTTCCGGTGGGAATTGTTCGAAAATATTAAATCCAGTATCGCTTAAGTGCTTCCATTGACGTCTCACCGTTTCCCTATCTTTAAAAAACGCAAACTGTGCCACAATCGAACGGGGTTTTTCCTGGAGTGCGCTCACTCGGCATTCGATGTACCCGCTCAAACTTCATGGTAACAGCAACCTCATTTTGGATTTTTAATACTGTGTAGAGATGTTCTCGTAGCTTCTTTTCCGTGACTTCCGGTGTTTCGTTTTCTGCCGTATTGTTTTCGGGCACGCCAGTTAAAATGAGGTTATTTCTAAGGACTGGGCTTTAAGGTATCACTATCGCTTACACTACTTAACACGCCGAATGCGTACCTAGAACACACGTTAATCCCTTCGTGATAAAGTACCGAGTAGGCTTCGCCCGGTCCCTGGCTGATTGATTCCTTTTTTAATCACTCATTTGGATTGGCTACTCAAATTACCAAAAGTGTTAAACTTCGTGTCATAGGTTTAAACGGTTACGGCTGAATTTTGATATAAATAGTATTCTTTCCGATTTGTATCCATGCTCTTCATTTCCGTGAGTGGGATAGTAAATAACTTACTGTGATTTTATAAAATCAAAAAGGAAACTGATTATGATAGAGTTGAGCTTAGCTTACACATAAAGTACGTTTTTATGTGAACATGTAATCTTCTTGTAATGATATTTGTATTGTATTTTGTTAAGCTTGGCGAATTATAGTTATAATTTATTAAATTTTAAATGCATTACTTGGCACGCCGATGCTCGACACCGCAAGTCTTCAGCCGATACTATAGAACAGAACAGACAGTTTATTTAGACTTATACATAGGTACATCGTCGTTAATACATACAATTATGAAAAAAAGCAATTTCACGTGTCAGAATATAATAATTGTGCCCAAATCAATAATACAATATAGAAGGTGAGGCAGGTGAATGTTACTGTTTATTCTGCTGTTTTAGATATCGAGTTTACCACGACCTACATACGGGAGTCATATTCATACAAATCAATATTAGCAATACAGTGAACTATTTCGATATTTGTAATATTCACTTAGTGAGGATAGTCTTTAGTTCTCTTCGCAAACAAATTAGGGGGTAAACAAATATTTTTTAGACATGGATTAAAGTCCCTTTTAGCAAGTGCTACATCATGTAATAATGTTTGGTGGCTTAATGGAACCAACGGTAATTTCAAAACTGAACATTAATGTGAACATTAGTTTCACCATTCATTTTGTTGATGAAAGTGCCGATCCTTCACATTTGAATATTGGCATACGCTATCTTCAAAATAAGAATCAATCAAGTTATAATATATTATATCGGTTAATCTCAACAATAAAAATTATAAACATGCCAGCGAACACAAAAAAACAAAGGAGAGTTCCAACCACTCTCCTTTGCTGGGGAGGAGCACTTAATGCTAGTTATAATCATTACCCTAGTAGCATATTATGAAGCACAAGTGTATCCTCAGCAAAGTGTTTTGGCGACGCGCCTTACAACAATATTCACGACTTTCGAACTTCAATTTCCAATCTTTATTTTAAATCGTACACATAAAATGTGGTTATTTTGCTTCATACATTCACACAGCGCTGCCCTATCTAGTTTGTAGAAAAATACCGCTTGACTCGGGAGCACTTTTACCCGAGGCAGCATAATATGAAAACCTTCAAATGCAACTACGTTATATACTAAGTAGGACAAAGTATAAATTGTCTGTGATTAAAGACCTATAGACAACTTCATATTTGTGTATACACTTTCCCACACGTGATCACAATTTAAACTTCTGGGTAGTTCATGGCAAGCACCAGATGATTAAGCTGAAGAAAACCTAGCGCTGGCAAGTCAATCGTTGTGTCCGTGTCGCTGTTTATTGGAATACAGTAGAGAACATGACACACACAGAAAACGTTTCATGATTTTAATAATATAGATCTTAAAGATTACCGTGATTTATTTTTGTTCTTTTCATTAATAGTATGGGTATGAGCATTGGTATAATTAAGATCAAGCACAAGAACATTCTTGTTTTTTTTTTCGACTTAAAGATCGGACAAGTCCTTAATGTTATACGTTGTGTGGTTGTCATTTGGTATACATTCTACAGTATGTTATTTTCATATTGGTATTGTATATGTGCAGTTTTTACATTTTACATTTGTCGTTGTTTTCCATATCGTGACCAGACTTCGTGGTAGCCTTGGTTTCGAAAATAACGTTTGTATTAGATGATTTTGTGACCTTTTTGTGATAGTTAGATGTTTAATATCCATGTTTATTTGCAGACCAACGATGGCGCCAATCTGCTTTGCTCTTGCGACTACGCTGACGGTTCTGACGACGTCATTCAACGGGTTGTACGCTCAGATGATCACGGATGCTCAACATTTGCTCACCAACGTAATGGTGGATTACAACAAAATGTTCCGGCCTGTATTGAACCAGTCAAAACCGGTTATTGTAGCCACTAATTTAGAGCTCATCTCAATACAAGATTTTAACGAAGTCGAAGAGAAAATATCGTTTACGGCGATATTATACATTTTTTGGACCGATGAGCGACTTGTTTGGGACCCCAACGATACCGGTGGTATTTATAGCCTTAATATTCGCCTCAACATGATTTGGTTTCCGGAACTGGTGCAGTCGAACAGTGTCAAGAGAATAGACCGGCTTTCCGATGATTGGCATGCAGTGAGAGTCCAAAACACAGGGAGTTGCTTATATTATATTGGTAACGTGTTTACTTCGTCTTGCGAAGTCGACGTTACTTTCTATCCATGGGAAAAACAGAAATGCGAGTAAGACTTCATACCGGCGTATTACGATGACAGTAAGATGCTTATGTTTCCGTCCGGTAACGAAGTTTTGTTGAACTTCTACTACAGGAATGGTGCGTGGGATCTCGTGAGAACCGCTGTGAAAACAAAAATAAACAAAAGAGTGGTGTCGTTCGAGTTCGAGATAAAGAGGAAGCCGCGATTTGTGGTAGTGAATATGATACTTCCAATGGTATTAATGTCCGTTCTGAATATCCTGGTCTTTTTGATCCCCACAGAGTGCGGAGAGCGCATTTAAATCCAGTATTGCATGCCAACATGTTGACGCATTCGTGGTTGCGGCCTTACATTTAGGATACAAAATATGTGGATTTGAAAATGTTATTGATGTAGGACGTGTCCATCTAAAATTGGGTCAAATGCTCGGTATCAAATCATCTAGCAGCAGCATGGGAGTATATGGGGACATAGGATGGTATCCACTTTACATAAACAGAAACGTTCGTATAATAAAGTTATGTTGTAAAATCATCCAATCAAATAATTTAAATCAAATAAACATTGTATGAACGCTTTAAGCGTATGAAATATTGTAAAAGCAATTGAGCTTTAATTGGATACTTACGGATTTTCATACTTATGGTACAATCCCTCTTCTGTCTCGATATACTCCATCTTGTTTTTAATTATAAGGTAGAAGATGTTTAAAAACTATGTTGGTCATTCGCACCTAATAAAAGCAACTCATTAATGCCCTAGAAATGCACGTTTTAATTTTCACCTTATTTTTTATTATTTGCCAAATAAATTGCGAATTGATCCTTCAAAATAACTAGGATCGTCTCTCAGATAAGCGATTACACAGGTAGACATACCAATATAGATAGATGTCAGCGCTTGTGCACAAAATGTTATGTTAGAGATATCGATATCGAGTACCATTTTATTATGATATGCCATGCCTTCAATTCACTACGAAAATAGTTTATCAAAGCATACTATTACAAAAAACTAATTATGTTTAAATGTCTAGTGTGTTGAAACAATTGGTCCTTCAAACAAAAAAACTGTCAAACGCCTGAGCAAGTTTATATGTAGAGCCTTAACGAAGTTTCCAATTTATTTTCATGAAAAAAATAAGTTGGTGATTACAATAGCCTTGAGTGTTTTTGACTTTGAAGCGGACAGCACATCACTTGTAGTGGTTTCTTTTTTATCTCAAAAGGGGCGCTTTAATGTTTCATTTATTTTGCGGGCATATATACAATTTATAATAACATTTCAAATGTTTGCAAATCTAAATTTTGTGCATAATTGCAATAAATATTAATTGCTGAACTCGTGTCATTTCTCATGATTGGTTTATCATATATTACATATCAACAAAAACTACAACAACATCAACAACAACAACACCAACAACAACGACCCTTTTTTTAAACGATTGCTTTATTCAACAATGGGAACGATAATTATGTTCGTCCGTTTGTAATACACAAGTCTAGGTCGCCGCCCCATCCCTGGTTTGTCGGGGGCCCTTCATAACGGTTGGTGGCAAATAGACGTATGCTTTGTTTCTGATAATTGGTCTTTGATAGTTTACACATAAAAGCTTTTTATAATCCGATTGTGTAATTAATTGCGATTTCCCAGCATTCGGACAAATAACGTTTACAATGATTGTGCTACTTGCGTCATCTGAACGGGTTTACAGTACATAAACGGGTTAATCATTAAAAGCTTTTACATATATAAACATCAAATTTAGTAAGAAGTTTATTTTCCCCAATGCTTCGTGCGACCCCTATATGGCCTGATCGTCTTGTTTTCAGAAAATCTAATTTGCGAGAGCAGTTTGTAATGTCAGCTTTTATTACTCCACTGTCAATGCGAATTTGTAAGTCCACTACCGTGTCATTGTAACACGCCGACAGGTCATGATCTGGATGACTGGGTGTTTTCTGTAACTTGTCAGGTAGCGATAGGTCATTGTCAGGGAGATTGTGTGTTTACAGTGACTTGTCATTGTCAGCTAGCTAAAGGTCATTGTCAGGAAGACTGTGTGTTTACAGTGACGTTTCATTGTTAGCTAGAGACAGGTCATTGTCAGGAAGACTGTGTGTTTACAGTGACGTTTCATTGTTAGCTAGAGACAGGTCCTTGTAAGGAAGACTGTGTGTTTGTAGTGACTTGTCATTGTGAGCTAGCTAAAGGTCATTGTCATGACGACTGTGTATTATCAGTGAATCGTCATTGTCAGATAGCAACAGGTCATTGCCAGGATGACTGTTTGTTATCAGGAACTTGACATTGTCAGCTAGCCACAGGTCACTGTCAGGGCGATTGTGTGTTATCAGTGACTTCTCATTGCCACCTAGAGACAGGTCATTGTCAGGAGGACTGTGAGTTATCAGTTACTTGTCATTGTCATCTAGAAACAGGTCATTGTCAGGGGGACGGTGTGTTATCAGTGACTTGTCATTGTCATCTAGAAACAGGTCATTGTCAGGGAGTCTGTGTGTTATCAGTTACTTGTCATTGTCAGCTAGAAACATGTCATTGTCAGGGGTACTGTGTATCATCAGTTTCTTGTCATTGTCAGCTAGAAACAGGTCATTGTCAGCTAGAAACTGGTCATTGTCAGGAAGACTGTGTATCATCAGTGACTTGTCATTGTCAGCTAGATACAGGTCATTATAAGGAAGACTGCACTACATTTATTTACTATATATATGAAATCGATTTGTAGTTTCCTTGATGTCAAACTTTTTATTCAAGTAATTGGAAGAAAATAAATTGTAGAAATGTCTGCATTTTCTTTATGTTTGATATTTAAGTGTCGAATTATATTCAAAATAGTTAACTAACAACAAATATCATAAAACATTCGGACATGTAATATTTGCTTGCTGACAAGGTAGAATTTTGCAATCAACTGTCTGTGGCCCGAATGTCAGTAGGTTTGTAGACCATTTCATTTCTGCATGATATCTAAAGTACAAACTGGCCTTCTGTCATTTGAATTGGTTCATTGCTTACGTGCGATCAAAGGGAGATGCCTATCGATTTTCAGGTCAATAGTTTTACTATTAAGGTCACAGGGGCATGTAATATTAAAACATATCAGAACAATTGCACATAATTATAATAAATATAACACTTGGCTGCATGTAGGGGTGTGAGCATACATGTTTTACAAACATCTCTTTGTTATATATCATATATTTTGATGGTCCATGTGTGAACAGTGTGTCTGATCAGTTGTACATTTTCATGCGTTCTCTTTCATATGTCTCAGAGTTTTGACAAGTGGGTGTTGGACAACAGGCTGCAGGGGGGCTGACACAAAATCTCTGTTTGTGACCTGTGGTGATTGGAATCTGAAAACCATGTATGTTGGCAGTGTGAATTTGTGTATGGGGTGAATGTTTTTCGTCTGTACCCTGGCCAAGATGTTGACAAAAAGCCCCAAAAACTCAACGTTCTTAGTAATTATTGAACGCGCCAGAGAACTTACGAACATAATGACGTCGATCACTACAACTGACCAATAAACAATAATGATGTAAGCAAACCGACAAACTGAAATAACTCCCTTTAAAATAGCTGAGCATAATAATAGCGTCCTATTATTTTATCAAAGAACAATATTGAACAATGAGAACAACAATATGGTGCATGTTAACCTATTTACTGTAAGGCATAGTTTTTACCATTACTAACAATAACACATTGATTATCATCTCTTTGCTAATGGAGGATGGACATAAAATGTGCAGAATAAACATACAACGAATTACTGGATACAAAGGGATTTATCTACGTATATATAGAGAATACTTGGTCGGTGCCGAATTAAGCGATGTTTATTTAGCGAGGCTTAGAAAATCTGAACCAAGAGCCTTGGCGAGTGGTTCAGATTTTCGGGCCGAGCAAAATGAACTTCGTTTTATTCGTCGACGACCTAGTATTCGATTTATCCCATCAATATTCTATTTATCCTACGTTTTTTTTTAATTTAGTTTGTTTCTTATGCAATCAGAATAGTAGTCTTTAATTGCTAAAACAATGACAAAAATAAACTGAATCTAACCTGGCCTAGTAATATTAAAATTGTTTGTGATCTTTCCCGTTTACTTCACTCGAAATAGTCCTTAAGAATTCCACGCAAAAGCAGAGTAACAAGACAAAATATAGCTATATGCATCGATCCAATTTTAATAAGCATTCCAAATGTTACACACTCAAGAAGAACACAAACACTTTTGTTCAAATTCAAATTCTTGTTTCACCAATGCAATAAACAAAAGAATGGCTGCCATTTTGAACTTACGTCAGGCATGATTCAGAATTTATCCCCGCCGATAATGTAAATTTGAGTCAATAAACAACTCTTCTTTTTACACACTTTTTACTAACTAGCATAACAAAGTCAAACATCTACTGATTCTTGTTCCACTCACTTAAGTTGTGTAATAACAATATTTATTATCGTCAGTTTTTGTTTACTTTTATGACGATTTAAAACTTCTGCATAAAAAAAAAATGATTTCTTCATCGCAATTTGGTAAACAAAATACGCTTACCTCAATAACTTTAATCCAACCCTAATAAAAATACAGTTACAACGATCTGTACTTCCATTTTCTGTTCTTCAATCCCTTTTTTCGACATTCAATTTAACCACACTAGTATTAATGGTTAAATTTGTTCTGACCCAATACACAATGTCAAAACCGTTACTTCTATTGAAGCGAGTTATTTTTAATTTTGAAATTTACAATTATGCATTACAACCACACAATCCTATATGTTTTGGATTCGTTTGATGCTTAAACAAATATTTTACTGTTAAATAAATTAACACGTCCGACTTGTCCATTTTAAAATCCAGAGTGTAAACATTAAACTGGTGTGTTTCGTCACAGTAATTACGTCACACGAGATACGTCATAAATTGCGCAATCAATTGAATGAAAAATAAAAGTACGGAAAGCCGGTTTTGAGATAAATTTCAGTGGAAATTCGCCTTTTATTTACATAGGTTAGATCTATATTGATTTGAAAAGAACATATTAATTTCATGTATAAATCCAAAAAAGTAGTCCGCCGCGCCTGACAGCTATATTTCAACATTGCCGAAATACAGGAAAATATATTCCACAGTGGTTTATTTCAACAATGCACGTCTGATGATGGGATAGAATAAATGACGCTGGTATAACTCTGTAACTTTCGTTATATATAAATAAATAAATAAATAAATAAATAAATAAATATATTTATTTATATATATATATAATCAACGTCTGTCACTGATATATAAACAACAATATTACAAATTGAATTGAAATTCGCCAACCTGGAAGTAAAGGTAAACATTTAAACAATATTACGAATTGTGATAGCTCACATTACACTACCAAATCGGATTTCATTTATATTTTGATAATTTTTAGTAGTTATCCTTTGTATTCCTTGCAAAAATTTGATCTGATATTAATATGGCAGTTATGGGCATGGCTTATTTTCACTATGCTATATACAGTGTAACTTTGAAAAAATGTTCTTCCTTAAAATCACTCATCAAATTTACTTGCTATGTGCCGGAAAATTGTTTTAGCTCACCCGGTTACTGAGGGCTCAATGTTAGCTTTTGTGATCGCCTTTTGTCCGTCGTCTGTTGTGCGTCGTCAACATTTGCCTTGTGAACACTGTAAAGGCCACATGTATTTGCGGTTCCTTGGAAAACATGAGCACCAGAGGGCAGGGCAGTATCTCTTATATGGCTATTGTAAAACCCTGTTAACACTGCAGAAGTCACATTTTTTGTTTTATCTTCATGAAACTTGGTAAGAACTTTTGTTTTAAAGTGGAGTTATTAATTGTCGCAGTCCGTTTAAAACCATGGCCGCCAGGGGGCGGGGCAATTTTCCTAATATTGCTATTGTAAAATGTTTTCATATTATAGTAGCATATAAATATGTTTTGTATGTTGATAAGTTTAAAATTGCTAATTATCCTCTTACAGCCTTGTATTTCAAGATAGAATACTTTCCTTCCCAGAGGAAAGAGGTCTGGGTTTGAATCCAAGTGGGGGCTTCAGAGGAAGATTCATTTTCAGGAAACTCTGTATTCTCTCTAAACAAATAATAAGCAAAAGCATTTGTTTGAAGAAACAATTCTCTGTATGGGCGCTTGCTATGACGTTATTTTCTACTATTTCTGTGTCCATGTGGTAGGAAAGTTGTTGTGTATAACACAGTCACTGTTCGGCTTAAAGGTTGGAGACTACATCATACCGGTTGTCTAATCGAAGGACTGCACGCGAGCCGTTTTTACATGTAAATATCTATATTACTATTGCATCGTCACTCATGCGATTTCGAGTAAAACAAGAACACGTTTTTGTATCGATTCCGTTTTGTTTATTTTGAATGAATGTTTTTCATTTTCAATTTAAAACATACTGCACATGCTTATATGGGACGACACGTTACGCACACTGATAAAGCTCCGGTTTCCCAAAGCGCCGCTCAAATGACGTCACACGATATACGTCGTAAATTTCGTAATTCAAAATCAAAGCGCTGAAGGCAATTCAAAATGAATAAAACTTCTTTTGCAAAGGTATGAGGATGTTTCGATTAAAAAGCACAGAAATTTGAATATATGGCAAAAATATGTTATTGTTATGGCTAAAAACGGGAAATAAATGTTTAAGCATGACAGAGAGTCGGTGTCACTGTTTGTTTCCAGAAATTTGTGAATATGCATTTTTTATGCAAAATTGGGAATTTTTCTCACTGAACTAATGCAGTGCTTTGGAACTGGAATAACATAGTGTTGGAAAGATGATGTGTTACGTCCTTGCTTCCGGAAAGCTGCAATAGGGTATATGATCGCCCCCACTCACGGGGATCATCACGCGAAACCCTTAAGGTGTCGCAACTCTAGTATAGAATGAGTGATATATTAGACGTCATCTATAAACGGGAAAACTAACTATAACAAAAAGACGTACTGAGGTGCGTTAAAGAGATGCTAGTACATAATACGAGGATTCGACTTATTACGTCCCGCGTGATAACAAAATTACGAACTCAAACATACTATGTCAACCGTCTCCGTGCACTAGTGATTAGTAGGTTCGTTTACGGAGCGGGATGTCGAAGGGTCGAGCCTCACTCGTGGCACGTTTTGACACGGCCGGTTGCCTACCCAGCTGTAGCCAATTATATAAATCTGGATAACTCTTATACAGGTGATAACTTTTGGTTATCTTCAATTTTATTATATGTTTTTTGAAGATAACGAAAAGTTATCCGCTGGATAAGAGGAATCCAGATTTATACAATTGGCTACTGTTAATGAAATTGACGTGTTCCGATTGTCCTACTACCAAGACGGTATGCCGGGAAGGCATACAGGATAGAAATTGTTGATCAGTAAACAGGGTTCATGATCAACGGGGTTTTCAGGTGTTAACACACGGGCTGGATAGAATGTAAACACACATTTTAAAACTTTATTTTTGCAAATATCTTAAGTTATTGAAATACCTTTGCAAACATCCCCAGTGCACAAAGGACAATTTGTCTTGCAGTTTGTGCCGATAACTTAAGATTTAAGAATACATCATTAAATACGTCTAAAATCGGTGCCACAATTTAACGTTGCGTGAAGCATAACCGTGTACATAAATGCTTTTCACAACGGTTTTTGGCTAGAACACAGGCTTATTAAATAAAGTAATTCTGATGTTGTTCACATCGCCATAAGATGCACACAATTTGTATTTTATGCACTTATTGAAATTCTAAAGAAAAAATGTTTAAACAAGTTATTTGAACAAATAGCACCAATTACCGGTGTTTTTACATCAATTAACGTTTTATTGTAAACCCCACAAAGTCACGTGATCCTGCACCCTGGTAAAAGTGTCACATAATTCAAAACTGTCCGTTCCTTGATTGACTGGGGTGACACAAAAATTATCAAACACTTAACTTTTATTACTGTAAGTCGTGATTATGAATAACGAACTCGTTATTAATTTATTAAGCCGTGTGAACTCGATAACCGACTCGTGGTAACGACTTATGCAGTCGTTTTAAGTTATAGTTAGATATAAAATGAATATAATAATGTGTGGGCATGAGATAACTAACACGTGGCAACTACACAATTATTCAACATACACACAATTTGAGAAACACAATCCCGCAAACGACAAAAATTCTAACACACACACACACATACCACAGCTGTGTCACATTAGTTAAGACACCCACGTTACATTGAACTACTGAGGTAAATATTTGTAAACAACACTAATAAGTTGATGAATTTCAGTGCAGTAGTATATAGAGAATATTTGTTGGATTTGGTGGAATATCGATTTTTATTCACGAGTGATCATATAAAATATATTTTTTTCTATGATCACGTGTGAATTAAAATCAATATTCCACCGAATCAAACAATTTTTCGTTTTGTTTTATTCTTACAAATGATTATTTTTGTATTTAAAAAAAAATAGTTCCGGTAAAAACAATAGAAAGAATCGATAACTTTCTCTTTTAATTTTCACTGTTTAAAACAGTGAATTATCAGTTTGAATTTACTGATATTTTTCCATAAACCACCAGAAAGCATGAAATAAAGGGACTTATTCAGTTGACTCAGTTCTAGAGCGTAAACAACACGCTTACTAGTTCGAATCACAGAGATTTCCTCCCCTTTAATAATTTGCAAACATACAATGCTCACCAAATGCCTATAGTGGTTAACCGCCATATCAGTTCAAGAAGACAAAAAATGCACAGCAAACTTGTTGTGGTGACCTCCTCTATCTGAACCAGCTGACATTATTTTTCATAAATGTGTAGCTTATATATAGATTTCTCAGTAAATACTTTTTTTAACATAATGGCACAATAAAAATGATGAATCGTTCGATAGTTTCAGGTTTCGGGCTATTTTAAACCAATACCTCTGTAAACAATAACATTCATGTTTTATATCTGCTATTGCCAGTTCTTGTTTGCGTTTTTTTCGGTAAGTAAGCCAACATTGTATTTCAATTATAGAGACCCTTCGTTTATAATAAGTAATGGGTAATATACATAGTGTACTCCCAATATTATTTAAATTTGAACAAACAATATATAAAAGTATCTCTCATGTTATAATATTTTAACATTAACACAATACACTCAATAATATATCGTATTTTTTTTTAAATAACGATAATCAAATTCACAGGGACGTACATGTGATACAACGTAGCAATACAACGAAAACATACTATTTTTCTCATAATTTTACAACATAATTGATCAAATTCATGCGATAGAAAGTTTAAAGCAATAAACGTTCACGTTTTGCAAGACTGAATTTGTGTCAGTCGTTTCGATTGACTGAGTTTTTACTTTAAACACGAATAAACATTCAAGGTGTTTGTGTGTGCTTTGTACTAAGGATGAACCGTTTTTCTTATTTTACTGCCCAATGAATACCCTTTAAATGACAAATGCTTAAAAATAATAAAGTTAAAAATACAACATAAGGTTCTATTTATTAAAAACCAAAAATAACGTACTTTGTATTTCCTTTATATAGAAACGAACCAGTACAATATTGATAAATTACAATTACAACTACAATACAAATTCAGAAGACGCGGTTAATGAACATGAACATCAACGAAATCATAGTTTATACTGTTGCATATACTGTTTGTACTGTCAAAAAGTCACTGATGTAAAATTGATATGCACCCTGTTAGGAAATGACCCACTTCTATTTTCATTTACTTATATGTTCGGTTCTGCACAACATACGATAAACTTTTCCCTATATTGACGCCACATGTGTATCGCACTCAAAGCAAGCAAGATGCTATATTTGATATGTGGAATAATTAAATATACATAAAATTTATTCTTTGGAACGAACGAAGGGTTAATTCATCAGATTTATTTCTTCAAATAAGCTTGGGGTTGATTTATTCGAAAATTAATATGGGCAAATAATAAAAACAAGTGATAAAAATACACGTTTCGAACGCAAGGTATATAATCCTAAACAGGTTATTTATCTAACAAAAACACTTAATATTCATACAGTTTCTAGATTCACAAACGATAATGAATGACGAGTGTTCAATTTTAATGTCTTAAACCACTTAACCATACGGCATGTTTACTGGTTTCGGTATATGTAACTCAACGGTTTTGTAGCCTGGCCGGCGCTTTTCATATTATAAAAATGCAATACCATCTTACAATATCACATTTATAATGAAACAGCCACTTTATTATCAGGTGTATTTTAAGCTTATGGGTTTTATTACTAAGTATCTAACGAGTCGCCTACATAATTAAAATACACTGATGGCTTACTTACCGTACACCTCAATTGCGTACATATGAACTGATATACCGGTAAGTAGTTTAACATATGTTTTTATAGTTGAATATTAATTTTTACCTACTTATAGGTTTGACATAGCCCGAAATATCAAACTTGCGTGCAATACTATTTTATATTTTTAATTGTGTCAAAAAACATGTTTATACTTACATATATATTTAATATATAATAATCTAAAATAATATCTAAATGCTAGAAACAAAACAATGCGTATAAATTGTTGACCTCGCGTGGATTCGAACAGGGGATCTTTGGGAGCACACGTTAACGCATTACAATTGGTCATATATGCTTGAATAACCCGTATGAGGCAATGAGTCCGTTTAAAAATGCATTTAAATCGTGATGTTAACGAATACTGATCATAGTAAGCGATTGTCATATCGATGGGTTAACTATAAAATGACACAGATGTGTATATAAGTGTTCATAGAAATAAAATTAAAAACTGTTGAGCCTCACTCTGTGAAAAGGGGGTTTAATGCATGTGCGTCAATTGTCGTCCCAGATAAGCCTGTGAATTGCGCACATGCTACTCAGGGACGTCACTTTCCGCCTTAATGGGATTTTCGTCAAGAACAGTTTTCCTTTAAACGAAAAAAAAAACAATAAAAGCGGAAAGTGACGTCCCTGATTGCACGGGCTAATCTGGAACGAAACTCTACGAACATGCATTAAACCCCCTTTTCACAGAGAGTGGTTCAATAAGTCACTGACTAAGACAACAAACTTTGACCAGGATTTTAGCTGAATTTTGCCCTTTATTTTACATAGAACCGTCAAGTTAAGGTTCATTTTACAATTCATGTTTAAGTTTGACCGCAACACGTATATATCTGTGTAATTGCTTCAGACATTAAATTGTTATTTTGCAGTTGTTTTCAGGGTCATCATTCAAGGTCACTTACCAAGGCCCATAATTCCCAATTGCAATTTAGTTGAATAAGGCTATTTTTGTCTTAAAAAATCAGGTTAAAACTTGCATGCAATAATTCTACATCTCTATTTATACTTATGATAGTAAAATAAAACTTCACATAATTGTTAAGGGTCATTATAAACAGCGACTGCTAAAAACCTATGACTGTGACAAGCCATGAAGCAGATTTATGCTCCCTTCTGTACTGAACAATCCGGACAATATTGATAATTGTCGGAGTGCAACACGTACATATCTATGTAGCTAATGCCTATATTCATTCGAATTTTGCACATGTCTTTTGATCATCCAGCGAGGTAACCGACCAAGGCCAATAACTCTGATCTGCAATTGCTCCGTATTGTATTCCTGTTCTCATGTTATTCATGCAACAACTCCTATCTCTCCCTGACCTGCGGTTGTACCATTGCTTGCATTTGGGGACTGGGGTTCAAGGTAACAGTTGGTAAAAGTAGATGAAAAGTTCGCGTGCGTGTGTGCTGGTGTGCGTGTGTGTGTGTGTGTGCGTGTGCGTGTGTGTGTAGTGTGTGTATAGCTAACATGCATATCTTTTCTGAGTTGACATTTTGGATCAAGTTCACTGTCAATAAAGTTAGAGTCACAGTTTCCAGTCAATAGGTTGGGTTTTGATGGAGATGTTTTGATATTTTGTTGTGTGTGTAAACTTTGTAGGAATCTTGCAAGCAGATCTAGGGTGGAATTGCATTTTGGCCAGTAGGTTGAGGTCCCTGTTAACTAGCTCAAGAGATTGACTTTGGATAGAGCTATTGTGCTGTTATGTTGTGTGTAGGTAACGTTCATGGGAAATTGTTTGCGAAGTTAATATAATTAACCTAAATAAATTGGTACCAAGTTGAAAATCGTTTTTTCTTGGCATGTTTGCATTTATTGAATATGTGAATATAACAATTTGGTCATTATATTAGCTGACTGACATAATGTATATTATAAAAACAAATCGGAAGAATTGTCGAGCACTCTGCCGTGGAAAAGCTCTCGTCTTGGTCTCATGTGCCATTTAAATTAGTTTATTCAAATTTGATTGAAATTTAACATTGAAACACAGACACTAGACAGTAAAGCAACCGCAAGGGCAAGTTCACACTTGAAGATCACAAGGTATGTTTAGTACCCAACACAATACAAATTTAAGGGTTTGGTGAGGGGCGGGTGGGGGATATACTGGTTGCAGGTTGTCCCACTGGCCTTCCGACCGTCTGACCGTCAGATGTCTTGTCCGGAATATTTCTTACAAACTATTACTTGCATCAACTTTTAACTCAACGGTGCAATTTACTAGACACACAACTTCACAGTGAAATTTACCAGAGCTACAACTATTGCATCCATAATTTCAAAGTTATTGTCCTTTGTTTTGTGTAGTTCAATTGTGACTGGTGCATACATCGAAAACTAAAATATCTATTAATTGAAACATCATAGCTAGCTACATCTCATTTGGGAGTAGTCTATCAGCTAGATGGGTAGGGGTGTACCACTCAGGCGGGCAAAACAACACCTATCTTACTTGATTGTGTACTCAATATAAAGAAACAAAATGTATGATAACAATCTCAGTTGGGCAGCTATAAGTTATTATTGAGCTGTATCTATGGCAACCGTCAGGCTTTGACTAAATAGCTAGTTTACCTAGTATAATTCTTAAATATTTCTTCAAAATTGGTTCTAGAAAAAAAAGTTTG
>VMBQ01004379.1:0-38604 GCA_007657795.1 Dreissena rostriformis | reverse complement strand
GCTCAACTGTTCGTTTTTAGGACGTCCGTTTCCTGACATGTTGACACGTTTCTTATAACATCAATATTGCTTCCTACAAAGAATTGATACTTGCATGGATGTTATTTTAGTACACTATCAAGACACTTACATCACCATGACTTCATTTTGACCTTGACATTGACCTACTTATAGTCCTTCAGCCAAGTACCCAAAATTGAGGTGGGGTGTACCAGTAAGGGGGGCAAAACTACACCTATATATCTTGGAAGATGCATGCCAGTAGCATATGAAAATGGTTGATAACAGTCTGGTACTGGCAGCTTTTGGTATTTTTTTCTCCTTTGAAGATGGGGCATCAATCAGCTTAATTTTCATAAATTGTCTGGGAGAATAGGGTTAACCCTTGAAGCGTAGGTATAGACACCAAATCCATCAAATTTGAGTGGATAGTTACATAGTTATGATCATTTATAGGTTTTGGTGGATATCTTGGCGGCCATTTTGGACGCCATTTTGGATTTGGGTGTAATATAATAAACTTATACAATGTATGATGATCTAAATGTGTTCTTTGCCCCTTGAAACCCATATATAGCCACCAAAATAATAAAATTTGAGTGGATATTTACATAGTTATGATCATTTATAGGTTTTGGCGGCCATCTTGGCGGCCATTTTCGACGCCATGGTGAATTTGTGTGTACTATTGTACACTTAAACAATGTCTCATGATCTTTATGTGTTCTTTGCCACTTGAAACCTAGGAATAAATACCAAATTCATCAAATTTGATTGTATAGTTACAAAGTTATGATCATTAATAGGTATTGGCGGCCATTTTGGCGGCCATCTTGAAAAAAAAAAATTCCGGATGTCCGATTGTGGTAAACTTTTGATATGTTTTAAAGAAGCTTCTACCCTACCAGGTTCAGTTAAAAGTAAAAAAACAACATATATTGACCCTACTTTAATACTACATGCAATTTGCGGTTCAATTTCTCCCAGACAATTTATGAAAATTAAGCTGATTGATGCCCCATCTTCAAAGGAGAAAAAAATACCAAAAGCTGCCAGTACCCGACTGTTATCAACCATTTTCATATGCTACTGGCCTGCATCTTCCAAGAAATATAGGTGTAGTTTTGCCCCCCTTACTGGTACACCCCAACTCAATTTTGGGTACTTGGCTGAAGGACTAGAGGCACTTGCTTTCATATGTTTACAGTTATTGCGCTTGTGTTTTAAATGAGGGGAGGTGCAGTGTAAAAGAGCCATAACTACTTTCTCAAATTATCAGTTTGTTGAAACCTATTTATTTTAGCTCGATTGAATCGAAAGCCGTAGGCTTATATAAACGCTCTCGAGTCCGTTTCCTGGGACTGTAACCAGTACTTGGTGTCTTTGGGGGAGATCAAAGAAACGCTACCAGTGGGGTTGGAACCCATGACCTCCCTAACGCTAGTTTATCACTTATCGCCTGTGTGAATTGACAAGTGTTTAGGTCACGTGAGTAGAAAGTCAACAGGAAATCATCGTGATGGGTTGCCATACGGCGTCCGTTTGCGGGTGTCGTGTATTTTTGCAGTGCATTGCATTATGATTTGAATGAAACTTCACAGAAATGTTCATTGGTAGACCCTCTTTCAAAGTTGTACAAATCGTTTCGGTTCGCTAAATAATGCCAATAGCGGGATATTTGTCATACAAATCAACAAATAGCTCAGTTATTTGAAAGAAGCAAACTTGCCTTTACCGTGTCAGTTATCATCTCGTCGCAGTTAAATTGAACAGAAACTGGAATGTCAAATGGTAATTAAATAAGAACAAAATATGTTTTGCGTGAATATGGCATGATACTCACGGGTGATTATAAACAGACAAAAGCCAGTTTAATTATAAAAATAAGATAATTTCTTTTATCTTTGGTTAAAGTAGAGAGCAGGTTTTAGGTAGCCTAGATGGTGCCCTATATGTCATTTCAAGCATGATCTGACAGAATCAATCTTGCGTTTGAAATAGATTGGGAATTAAAAACCAACATATTACAGCGAAATGTTATTCATTTGCAAAGCATTCAACCGTATGGCCGCTTTATTGCATTAATTTGAAGATATTTCGCAATTTAATATGAAACATTTGACTTGTTTGTACATGGTGTATAGGGTGCTCCAAACGGGGTAGTGCCTCTGGTCGGGGACACGTCTTGCTCTCTAGGGGGTAGTTCGTCCACCATTGGTCCCCACTTGTCACTCAGCTCTCACCGTTGGCTCAGATAAAAATGTAACGTGCTCAGTGGCAAGACCTCGGGAAACGGCTTCAACTGGCCGGCGAAACCTAGTGAGGGTAGCCGACGGTGAACTACGTATTTTTACCTTAGCACGAGAAGACTGGATTCTGCGGACTGGGCGGAGGAACCACTAGTTGGGCAACGTGTAAGAAGGCGATTCTCATCAAAGCGTTATTGAACGATACGGGCACGACAAGACACAAAATACATCGTGGCCATCCACTGCACGCGTTTCTGTTTTCAGTTGTCTCGACTATGTCCTGCAGCTGGATCAAGCTGGTCTCGGGCGAGAGAGTGAGGTCGACGAGCTGCGTAAATCTTCCTAACTTAAATCTAAGTAATCGCTTAAGTCACTCTGTCATCATCCATCTCATCCCATCAATCACTAACAAGTCCTGTGGCTACGGGCAAACGACGAATTGTAAGGTGTGGGCACACTGGGAGCTGTAGCCGTAATCATGTACACCTGCGGTCAAGAAATTTGTTCTCTCTTCGCTGATACGAAGCAGCAGTGGAATCCGGTAGCCCCCTCGACGATTGAGCAGCACTCTTTATGAATACACTGCTCATTATCATACACGAGGAAGGGGCTAAACAAGATGCCCTTAAATTGCCAGCACCAACCCCTTCCCTAGCCAGCTTACCGCGGCTGGAGGGGACCCTACACCAGCGGTCAAAACACAAAGAAAACAAATACAACGCGGACAATATCTCTCACATTAGGCGCAAGGAATGTGCAAACACTTCTGCAGACAATCAAAATGTGGAAGCAGATTGGGCATCACTCACAGAGCTGAATTTTACTACAGCCAGAGCCACCATTGGGCCCAAAACCAAGAAACACAAGGACTGGTTTGATGAGAACTACGAGGACATTAAATAGTTATTGGATGAGAAACACCATCTCATCCAAGCCTACCACATAGGACCTAAGTCCATAGCCCGATGCGCTTAACAACATACGCAGAACGGATCAGAAATGCTTGGCTCAGAGCTCCAATGCTATGCCTACAGGCGCAATTATAACAAATTATACGACGCCCTGAAAGAAGTGTTCGGCTCTACATCTGCAGGATTAAACCCCCTCCTAAGTTAAGACCGCAACACTCTCATCACAGAGAAGAGCAGATCCTGGAAAGTTGGGCCGAGCACTTTGACAACATTTTGAACCACACTTCCAGCATAAATGAAGAAGCCATAAATCGTCTTCCCCAAGTGCCCATCAACGAGGGACTGGAAGACCCTCCAACGTTTCTCTAATCTCCAGTCGCAAGGCGCCTGATACTGATGCCATCCCAGCTGATGTCTACTAGGAGAAAGGGACAGCCCTTACTGCCAGGCTCCTCCGCATTTTTCCCCTTATATGGGAGCGAGAGATGATTCCCCAGAAATTAAAAGACGCTTCCATGTCTTTTGACATGGACAAGCACGGATGCCCAAGGAGATTCATCGCCTTGGTTCAACAGTTCCACGAATGATGCTGGCCAGGAAAGCGGATAGTCATATTACCCATTTCCAGTAACAAATGGGGTCAAGCAAGGCTGCGTCCTGGCCCCGACAATTTTCAGCCTCGTGTTTTACGCCATGTTCACCGACGTCTTCAGAGGCCAGAATGTTAATGGCAACCTGAGACACCGCGTAGATGGCAAAACCACCATGACATACATCATCAAATATCTTCTGTTCGCTGATGACTGTGCCCTTAATGCTGTCTCGGAAGCAAGCCGATATAAAACGCTGTGTTGATGTGTTTTCCAGCGCATGCACACACTTTGGTTTTACGATCAGAACAAAGAAGACTGGAGTGCTCCATCAGCCCGCGCCTGGAAAGCCTTACGTTGAGCCCAACATTACTGTATATGGCCAAAGACTCAACACAGTTGAACGCTTCACTTATCTTGGTAGCAAACTTTCACAGAATGTCCCCAAGTAAACATCCGCATAGTTAGAGTCAGCTCCGCCTTTGGCAGATTATACTCGAATAAGAACAGTAGAGACATCACCACCCATACCCAGCTCAAAGTATACAGTGATGTGGTGATTCTTGCGCTGCTATGTGCATCTTAAACACGGAGAGTATATCAACGCCATGCCAGGAAATTGAACCATTTCAATACAACAAGTCTCAGGAAGATACTCGGCATCAAATGGCAGGACAAAACTCCAGATACAGAGGTATTGGCTAAGACAGGACTCTCTAGCATCTTTACCATCCTGATGCAGTCAAAACTGTGCTGGACAGCACGTAGCCCATATGTCTGACGAGAGGCTGCCCCAAAGACTTTTTGATTGCAAGCTGCAGCATGGCCAGGAGTCCCAAAGTGGGCAAATGAAGCGCATCAAATACACTTTCAAAGCCTCACTGAAAGCGTTTGCAATCAACCAAGACACTTTGGAATAATACGTAATGGATCGCACCACATGGCGCCTCTTTCATCTACAAAGGCACCAATTCGTATGGGGCAAACATAACAACTGCCGCAGGGAAGAAGAGGAAAGCCCAAAGTGCCTGTGCTGCAAATCCTCCTTTGGATGACCCGCTCATCTCATTTTCCATTTGTACAAGAACATTCCGTGCATGATCGGCGTCAGCAGCCATCTTTGCACACACAGACAAAGCCAGCCCTAGCAACATTTGGGTTTAGATGACTAGAGGGGTCATCGTTGAATCGATGGATGAACACATTACATTATATTGACAAAACATATTAGGCAAATTAACATGAATGTAAAGACTTTCGAAAAGCATTTTGCATTACAAAAATCCAAATACAAATAGCTTTAATTTATAGAAAATAACATGCAGATATATCAATTACATACTGTGTCTACCAATTGACATGTCATCAAAATTGCAAATAACAAGAGCTTGTCACAATATCGACAAATAATACCCTACGACGCAAAATATTGTAATATGTCGCAAGATGATTCACAAAACTTGTGCCAAAGGCACTGATGGCTCACGACCAATGTTTAGACACAGACAATTCCACTCTATATACTACAGTTAATAAAAAGACAAGGAGAAGAAGTACATCTTCACTATTATATACACATGAAGGTCATAGAAGTTCAGAAAGTTTGAGCAAAATCTAACAAACAGTTAAAGAGGATTCGAAAACACACGCGTTTTCGACTTACATTCTATAGTGGAAAAACAGACAAAATGGCATAATTCTGCCGAATTTTGTTCACAAGAAAAAAATAAATACTTCTTTACATTACGGGAATGCATTTGCTTTCCACCAAATAGTTACAGTGGTGTTCATTACAAAAGTGTTAACAAGGTTTTATTAAAAGACATACATAATGTTGACTTCGTGCGAGTTCGCAAGGTTTCACACACCCCGGCAACCATGTTGTTTACGTACCTGAACCATATTCGAACTCTTGGCGTAATTTTTGTTTACATTTCTATTCATATCCAGTGTTAAAGCAATTAATTTACCATGAAATTCTGTGCAAACATGCATTTTAACCTGCTGAAATTAATGTTGAAAGGTCCGCCTCCCTGACGGACTGTTTTGCTGTGTAAAGAATATATGATGAGGAAAAGTTCTGACATCAGACATTTAAGTTCAATCATCCATTCTGAACAGGGCTCCTCTCTCGATCAAAATGGTCAGTTTGGCATATTACTAAAACAGGTAAATGTTTATCAATAGACTGACAACTAATCAGTAAAGACTGGATGCTCAAACTTAAACGTAAATGTTTCGGGAATAGCAGATGTCTTTTCAGGTACTTTTGTAAAGGGAAAACGGGATGAAGTCACAGGTAAACTAACACTGTCTGGTTTTGTATCGGGTACAGTACTTCATAACATGAAGCTGTCAAGTTGTCAATAATATCTTGTTAAGACACTTCAACAGCAATCAAATTCGCTCCCACTCCCATTTAGCACAATCATAGTGTGTTCAATTTCTTTGATTTTAATTTGCAGTCAAACCTTTTAAATACAAATAATATCTCGTAATATAAAGTATTGGTACAGCAAAACTTCCGGTGCATACAGATTATCAATAACATTAATATAAAGATCAAAATCTGAACTGTTGCAAGTATTTTGCAAGCAAATATATAAATTAAATTCATGCAACTAAAATAAAGTCTTCTTTAGTTTAAATACTTGGCAATGTATAGATCGGGTAAAGTAAATTTTCCTTTGCGTGGAATGAAATTGTGAAGAAAGAGTGCCACACAAGGCTGGGTCGAAGTACCTGTAAGCTGTTAATATCAAAACAAAGAATCGGGGTTTGAACAATGTTTCGAACACGCGATTGTATTGCCGGGTAAACATACACAGTGTCGCCACGAATTAAGTTTTAACATCCAGTTATACGATATGCTTACTAAAACTCGAAAAATCAGTCTAGTTGAACATAGAAACAGTAAGTATAACACTCATTTATATGATGGCTTATTTGTGGTTAATCATTCGAACTGTATTATTATGTGCCTTTAAAGGACTTTCATAGTAAATCAAAACAGATTACCCGGTATCATGCGTCAACTCCAAAAGCATGGCTCAGATGTTAAGTTATTTGATATTGAATTATAAAACGACTGTTTAAAGATGTCATTAAACTTAATTGCGACACAAGAAGCTACTGAACACTTGAGCTCCATTCAAGAGAAACATAAAATACATTATCGTCCCAAACATAACTCCTATCAAATACAAATCAGCTAGATTTAAGTGGTCTGTGTTAATAACAACTCACATTAGTGTTATCGTCCAATCTTAACTGTTTTTCACTGAAATTACGATTTTGTGTCGGTTGTTGACACCGTGTTTACGAAAATGCTATATATGTTACTTGAATACAAATACAACAAACTTCAAGGACAGTGATACCATCTTCTTAAAATAAATTATTTTTTAATAAATCACTTTCCATTTCATTTTGTAAAAACAATCTTCAAACATGTTAGAATATAGATTTACTTACTAAATTTCAGGTTCAGGTGTGCTTGCCTAAGAGGCGTTTTGATGCCAATGATCT
This sequence comes from Dreissena rostriformis, assembly GCA_007657795.1. Classification (NCBI taxonomy): domain Eukaryota; kingdom Metazoa; phylum Mollusca; class Bivalvia; order Myida; family Dreissenidae; genus Dreissena; species Dreissena rostriformis. Next base: position 31,326 of record VMBQ01004379.1, on the reverse strand, counting down.
TTGGAACACGCACAAGTAAAGCATTGTGTGAAGAATTCATCCTCAATCGAAAGCATTGACCGTTGCAAGGCGGTGGTCCCAGTTTTAATCAGTTTATGTTTATAGTTGGTGTTCCGTTATGAAAGTAATGGATAGAAACCAGAATGAATCTCCTGGTACAGTTTTATAATTTGAATTGTTTGCTTCAATAAATATGACGACAGCTTGACTTGTGCTGTGTAGTTGCAATAGAACGTTTTCCCCTACATATCTGCAATGTTTGCATATTTCAGTCTTTAGGAGATGTAACAGTAAACCTTTTTTGTTATGTGGAGGAAACATATTTTCTACTCTTCTCATTCCTAGTTTTTTTGACAAATTACTTTAGATACATTCGTAACTTGATAGTGAAGTAATTTTGAAACGAAAATAGGATAGGTGATTAAGTAATTAGCTTACAAAGAAACATTTTCTTTGTATGCCTATAACTTTATAACCTATCCCGTTTTCATTTAAATATATTTCCGATTATTATAACGACAATAGGAAACTTATATGTGTAATATTCAATTCGCGCGTCACGTTTTGGCCTTCATGTTTTCATTTTCTGTCTGTATGGTTAAATTTGTTTAGGTCGTTTCTGATGCGCGTCCGGTTTGTCCTTGGGTTTGGGCAGTCCCGGATTACCTATTAGACAGAGAAGGCAACTGACCATAAGCCCGCGACTTTAAGGGGCCCCATGAGACCGTGGCGCAATAAAAAAAATACTTACTTAGTCTTATCTTATGACTTTAAAAAGCCAATTACTTTACATCAATGTTATATTCCGATTCTGGATAAATAGTTAAATACGTAAATATACAGAATATAGTGATTCTTTTCTCAAATTCTTAATCTACAAATTATAATGTATTGGCATTACTGTATTATAATGACATGTATTCCTACATTCTATGTCTTGCCAGCCTTGACACTATGAGGCTTATTTAAACGAGTGAAATCGACTAGGCACTGGCATTCTGGTAGAAACTAGGCCGACAAGGGCCGTGGGCGTGGGCCCCAAAGGTTTTCCCGAAATGGCCATACCGGTTGCCTATGGGCCACCACGGTGCTGATCATGCATTGGTTTTGTGGTGGGTGTGGGGCCCGGGTGGCTAACAACCTTTTAAAATCCACATTGAATTGACCGAATAATGGCGGTGATCCCAGTTTCATTCATTATTTGTTTATAGTTTGTGTTCCGTTCTAAGAAACATTATATTTCTCCTGAAACATTTGTTTGGTGTTTCATTTTGCTATATTATAGATTGCTTAAAAATATATTAATGTAATCCACATCATCACATAGTATACAATGCAACAAAAGAAAAGAGTAGGCCACAACATTGTGGAAAATATACTTTTAAAAAGCAGTCCCCGAACTCATAACACACGGTTAATGAGCTATACATTGATTCATTTAACCATCGCACAAGTCAGGTACTTGTGTCATCACCCCCATCTTAATTCCCTCGACCGGTATGATCATTTGTGGAAAACGGCTTGTGTGCTTTCGTATCTGTTTCAGAGATAGTCGACAGCAAATGTTTTCATCAATTAATATTTTTCTTTTTTCCTTGCGGCTGCTGTCAAATTATGGGAGACCATTATTGAAAGCCAGGTTCAATAAACAAATGTTGCATAATAGTTTAAATTATTTGTGATCGGGCTTAAAGGTATAATCAGGATACAGTGTACGTGTTTTTTCTAAAAGATAACCGGTACTGTTCCCGCAAATAATACGCATGAGTCGAGTTACTCAATCTTTCTTGATAGAGACGGTACAAAAATTTCCCAACGCCGAAGCCACATTTGTTTTCAAGAAAGTAATGTCATGGTCTGAGAGGACGTTCTACAAATTGTCCACGTACGTGTTTATCAATCACGCTATGGCATAAATCTTGGTCGTTGGTATATACACCATGTACTGAATGTTTTATATTTTGGTTACGTTGATTTATTTGAACGAATGTTTATAATAACGCCATATTAAAAACGTTCGTTTAAATTTAATCCAACGCCATTTAGAACGGATGCTTTTCGAAAGTTTAAACAAGTTAAGTTGATAATGAACTACACAAATTTAAGCAAATACTCCGATGTAAAACGTGATTTAGAATTGACTTGAAAGATTGATTTTGAAGGGTAAAGATTGATAAATCCAAACGATTTCGTACAATTTGTTCAGTCTGTAATTACGCGTTATTGGTTACTGACGTGCAACTGAGGCGAACTAATCTGTGTTCATCGTAACCGCCACAAATGTGGGTAGACCGACTTGACTTACCTCTGAAAACAATACAATTGTTTTAACAAAATGTGTAAATATGGAAATAGGAGATATACCTTTCCACAGAATTCAGCATAAATGTATATCTTTCAAGTCCACCTGCAGTGTTGTTCTGTGTTTATTAAAACCCCAGTCCCCACATTTTTGTGATTAAAATAAAGTTTGTAGAAATCGTAAAACCATTCAAACTAAAACAAAATGAATGGAACTCCCTCAGATAATAATGATATTAAATAATACTTTAGTTCCTATGCTCACAAAAACGTGTGAAGCTCTGGAGTAAAATTTGTAAGGACGCTTTATTCGTACCCTGGGAGTATGAACCCCCTAATAAGGTCGTAGGGCTACCGTCCCCCATCCAGCAGGTCCCAAGGTGACGGATAGGGGAGCGCTCTTGATATATACGATAGCTGTGAGACAATTTGATAAACAAGGCGATTGTGCTACTACAACTACTACTACAACTACAACTACTAATACAACTTATACAATTACAACTACCACAACTACTTAACTAATACAACTACTACAACTACTCTTACTACTCCTGCTGCTATTACTGCTACTACTGCTACTTTTGCTGCTGCTGCTGCTGCTGCTGATGCTACTGTTACTGCTACTGCTACTGCTGCTGCTGCTGGTGCTGGTGCTGGTGCTGGTGCTGTTGCTGGTGCTGGTGCTGCCGCTACCGCTACCGCTACCGCTACCGCTACCGCTATCGCTACCAACCACCTACCACCTACCACCTACCACCTACCACCTCCACCACCACCACTAGTACCACTACCTCCACCACCACCACTAGTACCACTACCTCCACCACCACCACTAGTACCACTACCTCCACCACCACCACTAGTACCACTACCTCCACCACCACCACTAGTACCACTACCTCCACCACCACCACTAGTACCACTACCTCCACCACCACCACTAGTACCACTACCTCCACCACCACCACTAGTACCACTACCTCCACCACCACCACTAGTACCACTACCTCCACCACCACCACTAGTACCACTACCTCCACCACCACCACTAGTACCACTACCTCCACCACCACCACTAGTACCACTACCTCCACCACCACCACTAGTACCACTACCTCCACCACCACCACTAGTACCACTACCTCCACCACCACCACTAGTACCACTACCTCCACCACCACCACTAGTACCACTACCTCCACCACCACCACTAGTACCACTACCTCCACCACCACCACTAGTACCACTACCTCCACCACCACCACTAGTACCACCACCACTAGTACCACCACCACTAGTACCACCACCACTAGTACCACCACCACTAGTACCACCACCACTAGTACCACCACCACTAGTACCACCACCACTAGTACCACCACCACTAGTACCACCACCACTAGTACCACCACCACTAGTACCACCACCACTAGTACCACCACCACTAGTACCACCACCACTAGTACCACCACCACTAGTACCACCACCACTAGTACCACCACCACTAGTACCACCACCACTAGTACCACCACCACTAGTACCACCACCACTAGTACCACCACCACTAGTACCACCACCACTAGTACCACCACCACTAGTACCACCACCACTAGTACCACCACCACTAGTACCACCACCACTAGTACCACCACCACTAGTACCACCACCACTAGTACCACCACCACTAGTACCACCACCACTAGTACCACCACCACTAGTACCACCACCACTAGTACCACCACCACTAGTACCACCACCACTAGTACCACCACCACTAGTACCACCACCACTAGTACCACCACCACTAGTACCACCACCACTAGTACCACCACCACTAGTACCACCACCACTAGTACCACCACCACTAGTACCACCACCACTAGTACCACCACCACTAGTACCACCACCACTAGTACCACCACCACTAGTACCACCACCACTAGTACCACCACCACTAGTACCACCACCACTAGTACCACCACCACTAGTACCACCACCACTAGTACCANGTAGTAGTAGTAGTAGTAGTAGTAGTAGTAGTAGTAGTAGTAGTAGTAGTAGTAGTAGTAGTAGTAGTAGTAGTAGTAGTAGTAGTAGTAGTAGTAGTAGTAGTAGTAGCAGTAGTAGTAGGAGCAGGAGTAGTAGTAGTAGGAGTAGTAGTAGTAGTAGTAAACGAAAGGAAGGATGTCATGACCAGCGATGCTTGATAAGCTCCGCCTACTGTCCCGCTCAACGAAAATAAGCTGGCGGTATGTAGTCGGGTCAATATATGAAGAAAAAAAAATATCAACCCCAAACAAACCTGGTAGAACATATCAAAAGTTTACTTATATCGGACCTCCGGAAAGTGTTTGTTTCAAGATGGCCACCAAGATGGCCGCCCAAAACTACTTATGATAACAATCTTGTAAATATCCAGTCAAATTAGAGGATTTTGGTGTCTATACAGTGGTTTCAGGGGACAACGAACACAATAAGATAATTAAAAATTATGTTAGTCTATTACGAAACATAGAAATTCAACATGGCGCCCAAATGGACACAAACACAAAGACCACAAGTGAATATCATCTGATTCAAACGTGATGATTGAGAAAGTGAGCCATTGTGAGGTAAGTTTTTCAACATCGCACTACCAAGCGAGCCACGTTTCAGTGTAATTTGACTTAACATGGGTCTAAACCTTCAACCTGGTTTTAGTCGGCTGAAGAGGCTCATAATCCTAATTGAGAAAGCATTTCAAAGTAACCCTCTAAAACTAAATGTTGCACTGGTACAAAATCAGTACCTGTAACATCCGTGTACAACCGTGCAATACAGGATTTCACTGACCTGACCTTTACTACAAGCACAAAGACTCAACTGAGGCGCGCATCAAAACAGATGCTTCTGATCTCGAGAAAATGCAGACAAAGATTACAGCTTGCTCACCCTACACAGCTGATCCTATTCTTAGAAACAGTGTCAATAGGATATTGGCTGGATCAGATGTGAATGTTCATTCATTTGAGACGGTTTGTAAACAGATCACAAGAGATATCAAAGGAAAGTCGGTCTTTGCTTATAAATTCAAGAGAAAAAACATAGACCAAATTTCTTTTGGAAAAAAAATCCTCTGTTAAGATTGCTTCTGACCGTGCTATTGAGCCTTTGCTTCTGTCCCAACGCTTCTTGGTAGTGTTAAAATATGGAGATCTTTCCCTGAAAGACATACTGTCGTATGAACTGAGCCCCCATCTTCATGCCCTCTTTGACGCCAATACCATACTTTTTAAAGCATACAAGCCTCAAAAAGCTCAGGCAATTAAAGATCATGCTGCAGACGCATCAAGCACGGCTGTAATTAACTGTATATCTGAAACATATCGTTTCGTGCTTGATGGTGGCTCTTTGCTCCATCGTATACCATGGAAAAAGGGCAACACATAAAACGCACAAGCCGAATCTTATGTAGATTTTACTGTAAGGCATTACAGACAAGCGACAGTGGTGTTTGATGGGTACGAAGACGGTCCTTCTATCAAATACTACACACACCAGAGAAGAGGATAAAACGTGCACCCTATTGTGAGTTTCACCAAAAACCAGAATGCTCATGCACAAAGTAGGACTTTTTGTCTCGTGACAAAAACAAGGCAGGCATGATCACTCTGATAAGCACAACTCTGACTTAAAGGGGATGTAATGTCCTTCTGTAAACAGGGGATGCAAACGTTGATATTGTTAAAGCAATAGTTGAACGTCCTTACAATCACTGCGTAATAACATGTTTACAAATAAAGTGGCTACTGCCAAAACATTCGTTACTCCTGAGCGACTTCTACCAACATCGCATGCAACGGTATTTCATAGTGAATGTACATTATATAAAACCAACAGAATGGGGATGGAAACAGGAAAACAATCAGTTAATTCCAATCATGACCCAAAACAATGCTGCACCTGAAGAACTATTGAAAATCATCCATTGTAATTGTTCTATTTGATTAAATCTTCTCGATGCAGCTGCAGACGCTTTAGACCACCCCTGCACTGCTTTATGTTTCCCTTGCCAAACTGAAAACTGTGATAATTCCTAAAAGGTCGGTCCTGAGGAGGAAGAGGAGGACGCCACCAACAATTTAACGCTCTGAAGAAAAGTCTATGGACATAGGTGGTTGTATATCAGGTGATAGTGGACAGCTGAATGTCATAAATTGGATATCATGATTATTCAACTTCTTAGTGATATAAACAATTCAATCAAAGTGTTCCTTGTCTCCGAAAGTTTGGTGTTTGACATAAAAATCATAACGTCAAAAGTTATGGACTTGTTGTCCTTCGTGTTGTGTCGGTGGCCATTTTGGACGCACTGTTGGATTTCTGTGTAATTCTGTGTAATTTAATAAACTTACACTATGTCTGATGGTCTTAATGGTCTCAATGTATTCTCTGTCCCCTTAAACCTAGGTATAGACACCAAAATCATCAACTTTGAGTAGATACTTACATAGTTATGATCATAAATAGATTTTTGCGGCCATCTTGAAAAAAACTACTTTTCAGAAGTCTAATTTCGGTAAACTTTTGATATGTTATAAAGTTCCTCCTATCCTTCCAGGAGCAGTAAAAATATCTTTTTGTAGCCATTTTAACTATCTATCGAAATCGGTAAAATATTAAAGCGCAAGAAACTCTTTTCATCGATAATTCTGAAAAAAACGTGTATAAACACATTATTTCAAATACGCTGATAAGTTATAAAGCCTGAATGGCGCAGTCGTCGCACGTTAGACCTGTCTTAGAAAAATTCCGGGTTCGAATCCAGGTGAAGGCAAACATGGTTATTCAACTTGTTATCTTGTTTTCTCCGGAAATATTGGTAATGTTCTTTCTCGGTATCTTTGCAAACTTCGCATGATACCTAAGCTATATCTATAGAGAAAAAAATCGACAAAATACCAAAAAGAAGCACAAAATATCAACAAATATTTATATAACACACATTGTTTTACTACTAAAAACACAAAAAGTAACACAATCTATTATGAACAAGCAACCGATAGGGTGAGCAACATAATGCAAAACTTCCGTCCACACAAATGTTGTGAGAAAACACAAACGAGAAATGGATATTATACGATGATTATAGATTAGCAAATCCTTGATTACAATCACAGTTCCAATAACGGTTAACACGACAATACATATCCAAATGCTAACGTCAGTAACTGGGAACAAAAATGTGAAAACGACGTTATCAAAACAATCGATTTATTTTACAATCGTTGAAAATAAACACAAGAGGATACAAATATATGATAAAGAGTTCTTTCGTATAGTACATTTATTACCAAATTGACACCATTCACAATAGTGACCAAAGTCTCTGTAAAGCTAAACATCGAAGAGCCCGTGTCCGTCATTGCGTCCATTGCTTTGTGAACGTGTTGGAGATGTAAAAATAGCGTATTGCACAGTCCGCTTATTTCCACAATATCAGTAACGTTTTTCTTGAATTGCTCTTTTTTCCTTCTTAAAGTTATATTTTACGGTAGATGTTTCCTATCGGTTTGATGGTTTGCATCGATTCGTACATGTATCAGCCGTAATAAATTCATATCTATTATTTATTTTTTTTATTTTAAAAGAGGCTTATCGGCTTTTATATGAGGACACTGATATGCTTTAAAAGGTCAATGTCGAAACTGGAAGGAAGCTAACCATATCTTGCAACGATTTTGTCGGTTATATTAATATGTAATTCATTAAACATTGCCTAGTTATAATTATATGACTACAAGTTTCTTTAAGTCACTATTAATTGCCGTTAGATGTGTTCATATGTGTTGTTATTTGCGCATATTTCGCCAAACTGTTTTTCCCTTTTTTTATTTTAAGACTGCAAACTTATAAATATAGCATGTGTACCCGTAGTTTGAGGAGGGGGGAGATAAAACGGGTGTTGGTAGAAAATAATTGAAGATGCACACACCTTTCCCATTTTGCTAATCCACTCGATGCAAGTTCGAAGCACATAACAATTTACACCGAAAGTAATACATTATAGGGACGTGTAGCATCAGTTGCATAATACAGATCATGTATGCTATCAGTATTCTTCCATATTTTAAATAGCATAATTTTCATATAATCAATACGTTCAAAAGTGCTTATACATATACTATCTACATATTATGATACTGACATAACAAAAAAAAAGTTTCAACTCAAAGATATGTATAAGACAATAATAAAAAAGAAATAGAAAACCTCACTGAGGCCCTATAGCAGAATAATGACCAGCCAGGCAGCCCCAAATAGTATATGGACCGAAGCCGAATGCTAAGGTCTATATATTATTTCGGACTGCCTGGCTGGTCACTATTCTGCCATTGGGCCTGAAGTGAGGTTTTCCATTTCTTATATAATACCGAACATTTGTGTGCAAATAATTGTCAATAGAAATAAAAATATATAACACAATATAAATTCCATCAACATTTATCAGTTACTATTACTAACATGTACCAGTGTAAAACAAGAATACAAAATGTACATTAAATCTGCCACCACCAGACGACATTTTTGAAACAAATGAAACGGGACTGGAAAAATCTTTGCGTTGTAAAACATGCACAAATGTAACAAATAACTAACATTCTAGTGGGCACTATTAGATGCGCGCGCATCTAGTCAGCGGGCGCTATACTGTATAGCGCCCGTAGTATAGCGCCCGCTGACTAGATGCGAGCGCATCTTAACCGAGCACTTTTCAAAATAACGGACCTGTGTAGTTTATATACGCAAAGAAGAAACACATTTATGAAAGATATAATACAACAATATATATCACATTTCCAATATATAGATTAATAAAGACATAATTAATAACATGTTTAAAATTACATCCATAAATCTTAAAATATTAGTACCGTCACCAAATAGATAAAACAAAATACATGTATAAACTCAAAGATATGTAGATGCCAAAAGTAAATCAATTTAAATAACATTTCAAAGATATAGACAAATTAGGACATAATTAATTACATGTTTAAAATTAAGATCAGTTAATCTTGAAAAATATCATTACCGTCAACAAAAAAGATAAAACACAATGCATGTATGAACTTTAAGATATGTAAATGTCAATAATAAACCAATGTATATAACATTTCTAAGATATAGAAAAATAAAGACATAATTAATTACATGTTTAAAATGAAGATCCATAAATCTTGTTAAATAATAGTACCGTCACCAAAAAAGATAAAACACAATACATGTATAAACTCAAAGATATGTAAGTGTCAATAATTAACCAATTTATCTAACTTTTCTAAGATATAGAAAAATAAAGACATAATTAATTACATGTTTAAAATTAAGGTCCATAAATCTTGTCAAATATAAGTACCGGCACCAAAAAAAGATAAAAAAATGGCTATCCAGTGGTAGTGTATATTTCAGCTTAAGAGTCACATCAAGCACCACATGGTGTAAAACCAACGGTTTTTCAGAGATAAAAAATATATAAAGTTTGCTAGAATTTCTGATTTCCACTGGAGGCGTATTCTATTGCTTAGGAGTCCTAGTTGCAAAGCCACTGTTACCACATGTAACAGTACCACAAGGGGCAGTCACTTTTGCATCTTAAGTCACGCTTTGCTCTATAAAAACTGTTATTGTGGTAGCTTGAAGATTGGCCATTTTATGATTCAAAGCATGTTTTAAAGTCAATCTGCTATTTAACGGGGAACCAGTGAAGCTCTTTAAGTAATTTAACACTGTTGTGGTGTGGTGAAAACAAGAGATCTCGAAGATGGACATGATAAGAATCATTAAAGGCTGTATTGTGGACTTTTTCAGTTTGCTCATAGGTGAATTGTTCTATGCTTATGTAATTCCTGACCGTGTTACCTCAGTCGATATATGTATTCAATATAATGTGAGCCTGTCTGCTGCTTTAACACAAGTATGAAGTTTTCTTGTCATCAAACGATGTCGATTGATTCCATTTTTCATCGTTAAAGACAAAAATTGAATAAAGTAAATTATCATATTTATATAGATATGTACGAAGAATATTGTGCACGTTTTTTAGAAGAAATAAAACGGTGTTAGTTAATAATCAACTTTTATTTCTGCTAAATGACGATCAACGGCATATAAACGTAGGAACGTGTTCACAGTATGGTTAAAATACGATACGTCCCGTTAAAGAAACTGCTGAAACCATCTAGGAAATTAAAAGGTCGCGAATCGTGTTAACGTTAGTTAGTTACATTTTTTTTGGAAAAGTTTTCTGGTTAATGTCTTAAAAAAAGCCAACAATGGCAAATACTGTACACAGGGAGCAATGCATGAGCAAAGTACCACAATGCATTATAATTAAGATTTATTTGTTTTTTGAAAGAAACAACTGCATCAGTCTATATGCGTTTGAGTTAAAGTGCTCATCTATTCACCGTTCGTATTCGACTGCTGCACAAGGACAGTAGAGTAATTCCCCCTGCATTTTTAAGAACATATGCAAATCGAAGCGGTTACTGCCAATATGTTGATTTAAGATCACTACAAGTCCTTATTTCAACAATTTCCATCATGAATTTCATTGATATCTGGTTATTGAACTTGATTTTGATACCATTATATTCAACAACTATTCATAAAGACTGGTATTTGCAATCAAAATACACATATGCACACAAATACACAAGAGGGTAGAAATCATAACTGTACCACATGACATAAACATATAATGTTTTCCAGTTAGTTGTTTGGCTGTAATTGAATGTGAGACACTTCAAACCTTTTAACATTAGAATAGTGCAGTACCATATTAAGTCCATATGAAAGAAACGTGCAAACAACACATACATCGACCATTTGCAAAGTTGAAGCTCTTCAATTTAGAGTATTTAAACGTCATTTAACTTAAACCCCAAACTAACAGCTAGCGTATATTTCACATGTGGAAAGCAACTTATATAAGTTGCAGACAACTATTATGTTACGCTACAAAATGTTATTTCTGTTATTAATATTGCTGTTTACAATGAGATTTTTTAAATTGCAATGCTTATTAAAAATATTAAAATTAACAGTTGCAATGATCTAAACATCTCATATTTTGGAAGCAATTATTACAAGAAAATATCAACGATAGTGGTCTTGCGACAAGCCGAAACTACGCATAAACAAAGGTTCGTATGCATACAGTTAAAGAAGGCCTTTCATCAAAACAAGCTCATTCTGATATGTTTTCATATTTTCACGTTTCTGTTCAGACTTTTTTGTACAACTTTAGTATCAGATCTTTTATACAAGTCTTCTGAAGGACCTTCGAAACATAATAATTGTCTTTCCTTGTTAGAAAACAATAGAACAATTTCATGACAATTTCAAGTAAGGAACTTGATGACAAATATGCATAAAAACAAAACTGGGTGAAATGCATATCATAATAGAAACGATAATGGTGTGTTCAAATCACATATGAGCGCTACAACTGAATGCTTCAACTGGCTTCTTGTCCTAATTTTGGTTTAAAAATAATTTATCATACTGTTTACAGATTTTTTATACCAGAACAGTGAAAAAACGTTCAATAGTTGGTGTTTTGATTTCAGCCTGTGGAAATACCGTACCCATTTTAGAAGCCTTCAAAGACATGTCTCCTCTGTGAACATTATTTCAAACTAGATTATTAGGTAAAAACATTCAGCAGTAAAAAGAGCAGGATCTTGAATGTTGAATAATCAAATTATATTAAACAAAAATTAAATTAGGTCTTAAATTAATATAATATAATTTAACTAAAATGCGGTTAGTGAGGGGCTTATAACTTAGAGCCCTAGACTTGTAACAAATTTAAGCTTTTGTTCATTTTTTGAATTGCTTCCCTTTGTATGTAAAATAATTAAACTATGTCATTACCCTTATTTCATTTAATGTTTTTACACAGAAAAATAAAATGTTTGTAACATTATAAGACATTTATTTTCAACTTGATACTTGTTAATCAATTTTTATCCAATGTTCGATCATGACGTAAAATGAAATTCAATAAAAAATAGTGTTGAAAGATCAAAGTTAGATGAACACTTGTAACTTGCTACATATTACTTCAATATATTTGTGTTGCTTCCCTTCAATTGACAAAAATTGTTAAACATTTCTACTGAAAATCCTGGTAGTCATCAGTTGTCTTATAATATTAAATATTACAACATTTCAATATGAATAAAGGCTGTTACACAGAAAAATGTGTGTTATTTCCAGCACCTGGCTTGAAGACATTCCAAGTTATTTCAATAACAGAACAAAGATACAAAAAGAAATATACATGTATTTCATAATTTTACATAAGAATAATATCAATAGATAATATGGAAATATATACAACTGTGTATACCTGCTTTGAAATTTGAAAGTTTTCAAACTTTTATCTTCATGCACATGATTTTATTGAAAACAGCAAGTTTATTCATTTAACCCATTCCTTCTAAAATGTTGATTAGCAATAATTTATCTTTTCTTCAGAACACTCAGCTGCTGAGTCAGTTTATCTCCCCATACACTGGTCGCATGTATGATCGCTATTCCACAGGACTGTTCCTACACAGGCAGAGACACCTGGCAAGGGAAGTATGCGTAGCAAAATTCATGCGTAAGTACAGTCTTTTGTTTGATGAAGAAGTATGTTTATTGGGTTTATATTGTCGTGTGAAAATCTTGAATATTACAAAGTCTGTATAGTCAAGCAGTTTTTTGGCGATAGATTCAGTCCGACTAGAGCTTTGAAGATGATCATCAAGATGACACAATATATCTGTTTGTCTATGATAAGTTTATTAATGGTATCTAAAAATAACAATTGATACATTTAGTATTTAAGGAATATTTGTATTATTGTTTATTGGCAAATTAACAACAATTTGGTGCTGTGATGCGTATAAATTTAGGCAGTGGTCAATGGTAAAATAGACATGTATCAAAATACAATAGGTTGTTTGTTTGCCAGTAAAACAATGATAATGCAAACATTATTCTAACATGATGTGACACATAGGTTTGCAATTGATAGTATAACTTAATTTAACTTTTAATTTTAGTTCTTATTTTTCTATGTTGATTGGGAACATTTTAACAGCGATGATGTTGTGCTTTATAAAGAGATCATAAATTAACATTTTGGAATGTTTAATATAAAAAAACATTGATTTCCTCTGCATTTATCTTCGTAACAAATTATCCCTTTGTTTTGTCATTATGTAATTTATTATGTACCTTGAGGTTAAAAACACAGTATTAAACACATTTCTGAATCAGGTTTATATCTATTGCAGGTTTCTTGCCCTTAACGAACAAGCCAGTGAACTACTTGGAAGACCCGATGCTCTATAATTCTTTCACTAGGAAGACATGAACATTTTTATTTAATTTCATTTTATATTTTGTGTTGTAAAACGGACAGAGGATGCTTAGTTATAACATACAAATTGTTTTAGATAAATAAAACAGGTCTCAAATTACCCTTGGTCTTAAATTTTAATGAGTCAAACTGAATGTGCAGGTGTCATGTATTGTCCCCTACCGGTTTCACCGGAGGTGACTTATGGTTTGCGCTCTGTCTCTCTGTCAGTCAGTCAGTCATATTTTTTCATGAAACTTGAAACATGGCCAGATGGCAAAATGGAGATTATGCACGTTATTTTATTTTGTTCCTACGTCAAGAATTCTGGTTGCTATGGCAACAAATAGACTAGAAATATTGCTGAAAATGGTGGATCCTGTGATGACTTTAAAAGTTCTTCATATGTTTCACGAAACTTGCAACATGGACAGATGGCAATATAGAGATTATGCACGTCATTTCATTTTGTTCCTACGTCAAGAATTCTGGTTGCTATGGCAACAAATTAAATAAAAATATTGCTGAAAATGGTGGAGTTTCATCGGGAGGAGACCATATTGCTTGACAATAGTCTTGTTATTTATTTATTTATAAGTAACAAGGAGAAGTAGCACATTGTATAAAAAATGTTATCGCTGTATTTAATTATAATAATTTAATTAACAGTTTCATAACATTAATACACAATCATGACAAATATATATTATATTTAATACTTGCCATGCGTCCAAACTACAGTAACAATGCTACCATTCAGTGTTTCGATGACTACGATTAACTATCCCTCCCCGTAGGCGGAGGGATGTTGTTATGGATTTGTCCGTCCGTCCGTCCATCCTTCTGTCCATCTATCCGTCCCTCTGTCCGGCATACTTTTGTGTCTGGACCCATATCTCAGAACTGCTTGGGGCAATTTAATTGAAACCTGGTATGAGTATATATTTGGATAAGAGGATGATGTACATCAAATGCCGTCACTATCCATTTTTAAAAAACGGAGTTATTGCTCTTTTTGCCTTGAAAATACACACGTTTTGTGTCTAGAGCCACATCTTGGAACAGCTTGGGCAAATTTAATTGAAACTTTGTATGAGTGTATATATGAATAAGAGTATGATGCACGTCAAAATGTGACGCAAACCATTTGTCAATAACGGAGTTATGACCTTTTTGACTTTGAAATACCCTTTTTATATAGGATGTTTTCTGTCTTAAGCTGTATCCCAAGAAACATATAAGCCATAGCCATGAAACTTACCTCAATTGTTCTCAATTATCTGGGGCTGAGTCACATGCAAAACCCATAACCCTAGAGGCCATATCAATGTCACACATTGAGGTCAAATATCACAGTTTTGACGAATTATTCATAATTAAGCCATAACTTCACTATGCATCAATCGATTCTGTAATTACTTTATTCAACTGTTCTCCTTTATCTTACTGTGTGTCGCAGGTAAGACTCAGGTCACTAGGGTTAAGGTCATACACTGAGGTCAAATATTACACACTTTGATGAAATATGCCTTATTTTGTTAGGATTCTTCCATACATCTCCTTATATGTTATAGCGGACGTCCTGTTCACTCTGAAACGCTCTGAAATTTCAGAGTTTATTAAGATTGAATGTTTTCGTGGAAAAGGCGAGTCTTCTAAAATTCACCTAAATTAATATTGAATGCCCAAGAACCACAACCCTCCTCTTTCTTAGTTTAAAGTGACACACGAAATATTAAACCCCTAATCCTTACGGTTTCAGAGATTTACGAGTTTAAACGTTATTTACTATACCAGTTTTTATAAAACATGTGACTACAGGGGCGTGACTTTATTGTTATAAAAGTGCACATGCTAGATGGGCAAATCAGTATTGAGCCCGCTTACACCTGAGAAAACGTTTTAAAGGAATCGTTAGAATGGGTGGAGCTATCTGGATAGGATAGACTCAATATATCAACATGAATGACGTCGCTCATTCATACGTAGTTATTGTATATTTACAGTGCACAGTTAATATTGCCATCTGCCTTCGAANAAAAAAAAAAAAAAAAAAAAAAACAATGAAAAGAAGCGTGACAATAGATCAATCATTTAAAAACTGACTATTTTACGCTTTCCTGTCGATTTATTAGTTAATAAGTTTTTTACGTACACACCCTAAGGTAACAGAGAGGCGTCATTTAACCAAATCAATAAGGTTTTATTAGAGTTTCGAATTTGTTACACATAGGTAGAGTAATTCATCTAGTTAATTATAAAAATGGTTTTAACCCACATGTCTGTATTAAACTGAATGTGTATATGCACAGCGCCTTAAAGTTTACAAAACACTTGAGCTCCATAAATATCAACAGAAAAACATATGACATCTTCCCTTGTCAGAAACCCACACATTCCGAAGCCAATTAACATGCCGTAAAAATTACACTTGTGTCGAAAGTAAAGACTAAATTTATAAGACCCCGCAGTAAACCTTCCCTGGTAAGGAACTTTAGTTTTAACGATTGTAGCCTACAAGCAGGTATTGGGTAATAGTCCGGGAAACCGCTTAGTTGGGACTTTTGGATACTCAATATGGTCGCTGTACTTAACCATGGAAACAAAAGCGATGCAATGCATGAAAGGTCACGTGCACACGATGCATTTTAGGCGGCGCATGACTAGATCGGCTCGGTATGTCATTGTGCACGCTTAAAGAGCGTGCACTTTATGCATTTAGACGACACGTCACTATATCAGCTTGTTAGTTGCATGTGTACGTTAATATCACGACGATAGCATGATGCGGGAATCTCTTGTTCTGGACCTATGGGCACTTAAACATGTTCACTGTACGTTGTAAATAAAAAAAAACACTACAAACAAAACGAAATGCCAGATAAAACGAATAATCACGCGCATGTGATGCATTTAGACGGCACGGGGCAATACTAGCTTGGTACACAGTGTAGGTGTCTGTGCACACTAAAAGCAAGGATTAGGCCATAGTCAAGGAACACTCATTTTTGAGACTTGAACACTGAAACATGGGCACTGTACGTCAAAATATTGATACAAGAACGCTTAAATGGACTAATGGTCCTGTGTACCAGATGCGTTTAGACGGCACGTGACTATTTCAGCTGCTTGTGTACTGTAATTCTTGTACGTAGTAGTCTAAAGCTTGGGAAAACCCTTGTTTGTGTCTTTTGGACACTAAAATAAGGACACTGCGTTTGAAGTTGAAACAAACGCTGAAGCTCAATTCAAAGCATTTTAGCGTGCACGTGACTTATTTAGACGGCACGTGACTATATAAGCCTGGCATATGGGTGTACTTTACAAGCACGTGTTAGTCCATAGTCCGAGAAAACTCTTGTTTCGGACTTTTGGGTACTCAAACATGGTCGCTGTGCGTTACTAGTTTACAAAAGCGCTGCTGGTAAATTGAAATAAATGGTCAGGTGCAAGTGACGAATTTGGACGGCATGTGACTACATCAGAGTGATCGCTGGATGTGTACTCTACAAACACGTATGAGTACACAGTCTGGCGATACTCTGGTACACAATGGCAGTATTTAACTGTAGGGTCGTGTCTTATGTATTTTTTTCACCTAGTTGCTCTTAGTCAGCCTTTAACAATTACTTTTTTATGTCCCCCATGGCCCCAGTCTATACTGGGGGACATATTGTTTTTCCCTGTCTGTTTGTTTGTTGGTTTGTTGGTTTGTACAAACTTTAACATTGGCCTTATCTTTTGCAATATTTAAGATAGCAACTTGATATTTTGCATGCATGTGTATCTCATGGCGTTGCACAGTTTGAGTGGTGAAAGGTTAAGGTCATCCTCCAATGTCAAAGGTCAAATATATGAGTCAAAATCGCTCAAAAGGGGACAAAGTGTTTCACAAACACATCACTTGTTTCAAATTTATGTCGGCCACTGCTTCTGGCTATGAAATGTCGATCGAATGTTTTCATTGTAAGATTACTGAACCGTAAAAAACTACGGTAATTTGTTTCAATGGGCTAAATTAATATACTGGCTGTGGTTGGTTGGGTTAGATTATTCGCATCAGGCCTTCAGTTATTAAAGCTGACAGCAACCTGCTCACATGCTTTTATTCCACGAACAGTGACAATAATTTGATATGACCTGTATGTAGTTTTGGATATAATAAAGCAAATTTTATAATACCCAAAATCGGTTTTCGTAGAAAGAAGAAAGAGGATAGTCAAGAGAACATAGTTAAAACGATTTGATGAAAACAGGAGTGGGTTTGGGGTTGTCGGTTAATGATAAACTAAAACATACGTGTTCAATGTAGTTTCCCGACAAATAATGTTAACACTGTGATTCTCATGGAACAAAACAATACTAAAAAAACTGTCTACTATTGAAACAAGCCAATGAACACTCTAAGCTCTACATATATTATTAATTCGTGTTATATTAAAGTAACATAATCGTGCAGAAATGATTCACGTTCTGCGCCAATTCATGCACAGTTTTAATCGTTACCTATATCAAAATAAACGCCTAGCCGCCAAATCAATGTTTAGTGTGAAACGCTTTTTAAAAACACGATGCTTGATGACGGTTCCTACAGGCGTGTTAGCTATTCCAACTTGCAAGTTGACTGTTAAAGCATCAATGATAGCTTGGTGATTAGTCTATTATGCCTGCAGATTTCCAATTACATGCTTTCTAAATGTTTTCAGTCCTATAATTTCTAATATGCTTGATAAAAATGTTAATATCGCATTGATATGTTTGCTTTATGTTTAGTAACCAGCAAAACGCAGCAACATTCGAAGTAATCACGAAGTACTGGGCGTTCGATACGGGAATGNTTGTCGTTTTGGTGTGCTCAGACTCGAACTCGAACATATATTTATTTCGGATTTTTGGTACAAGGCTCAGGAATTAGTACATTATATGGCACATGGAATTTTGAAAATCGTGATCTAATTCGTGATAAGCCGTTTGCCAATCATGTTGTGATTGTCCATATGCATTTGATCACGGATTGGGTGACGTCACGGATTGTGTGACGTCAGACTAGAAATCATTAATGATTAAACACTTGAAAAAAAAGGACTAACAAAAATTGAAGTTATTTTTTTGAACTAAAAATCGAACTTTATTACCCGAGCAACAAACATTAACCCATTACTTATTTCAATTTCTACAAAAAAGTATGTATGGTTCATGTATATTTTGAAGCTTTTGAACAACTAATCTATGCAAGCAAATATGCGCTCCTCGGCTTATATGCAAACATACTTCTATGATATTGAACAGACAACCCGTCTTTTCTGTGATATGTAATGATTTAGTACATGTTATATATATTTTAACAAAATAAAACAATAACAAAATGTATGTAGCAAAAACAAAACACAAACAAATTACCCACTGTCACTGTTAAGCTTCATCGCACGGAAATATGATACAAGCCTGAAAAAACAGCTAACGTGCATGTGTTTAAGACTAAAATCATTATAATGTCTGTTTTGTTAAAAACAAATTGTAACTAGTAACGAATTCGGAAGATATGCGATCATTTGATTGTATTAGAAAAAAAGGCATTTGATATCGTACGATGAACTATTACAAGGTTGTCTGCGATCATTGTGTATAATTTATACGTGTATAATTATTATATATTTAAATGAAGCAGATTGACCGACGGGCTATGGGCAAGGGTTCATATTGCACAATTGAACACAAGCTGACTGTTTAATATAATTCAGTTATTAAAAAAACAACACACACAGTAGTTGCACACAAGTGTAATGAATATACATTTTTAAAGATGTAAAAAGCTACGGAAGAGAGGTTAAAGAAGGGTGTTTGTAACGATATTGTTATTGAATTAAGCTGCAACAAACCATTTGTAACTAATGTTAAAAACAAGTTGCACTAAAGCTCAGTGGTCTGTACACGATTAGCCTTTACAGTGAATTTACATGTAACCATATACGAATAGTAATGTTTGATAGTTGCATTGTGTATTTTAGACAATTTAAGGGCGGAAAAGGTGTCGTTCCTAATAAGCCTGTGATGACTTCAGCGTCTAATCTGGGTTGATACTTTATGCGAATGCATGAAGTTTAGTTTTTTAACAGGCCGGCTCCTATACGTTAATTAGATAATTATGCAATACGTTCTTTCTCCCCTGCGACATCTGTCTTTGTGTGATTGCTGCTGTGTAACGTATTTAGACACAAGGAAACAACGGCTTTTCATATTCACGGAACAGACATTCAATCATGAAACGTTACACTCGACCACGTGACGAGGTCTGACAATCGGAACATTCAGAAACAGATGTATGGATATCAAAAGAACAACACTCAATTGTTAATTGATGTAATACTTTGTATATAAAAGCGTATTATTGCAATACATAATTCTTTCAAATATGTAGCACAAGCCGAAAATCCGATATTGATGAAAATGTCGCATCTATTGAAAATAAACAGGCATATATTAATACGAATAAGCCGTGTCAATGTTATTCCTTGATTTAACGAGAAACAGAATGGACGCTAAATTGCTACTTGCTTTGATCGACATAGTTCAGACCGTGTCAGGGTTGATGATGAGGCCACCAGTTGAGACAGAACTTGGTAAGCTTAATCGAATGATTAAATAATAATTTGAAAACTTATATCACAAATACATGTTTTTTCTTATATTTTATATGTGATATGGTAATCTAAAACGCTTTTGATTGTTGAGGGTATAAAATGTGGTATACTATGCATATACAACTTGAAACTCTGCACGGTATGGCTTGGGATGCCCTCGACCCTCACAAACCTATTGACGATGAGAATACAATATATTTAACTTTTTTTTAAATTTTACAACAGTGCATGGGACAACAGTGAAGTTCTGTACACTCAAAGAAATTCGCCTTCTTCAAGAGTCTACCTTTATTGACTATGACACGTGCGTCAGATGTGAGTGTTCCGACCAAGGGCTGTCGTGTTACAGGTTAGTCTTGCTCGTTGGGTCATTGTCGACCTGAAATGGCTTAAAGTCACCCGGGGTGACTTCAAGCCATTTCAGGTCGACAATGACCCAATGAGCGTAGCGATACGCACCTTTTCTAAACGTTCCCGATACCCAGTGTCAGTGAACGACATTTAAATACAATCAACGCTTTAACGTATATGTCATCGTATTGGTGTCATCGTAATGATTTAATCTACTTTTGAAGAACCATATTTGCGCCTAGAAGATGCTGTTTTTTGTACAAATTGAAGTACAGTATAAATTATTCCACGTACAATAGTTGTGTTGATGTTTCTTCACAGCTTGAGTTCTTATGTGAGCGCGCTTGACGAGTCGCAATGCATTAATGTGAAGATAGCCTGCCAGAACACGTGGGTTTTGAAGGCTGACACCACACAGAAGTGCCCGGAGCATCTGATTCCACAATATATGGAAGCGGTTGAATAATAAATAAAATGTCAGTTATGTGACCAAATGCGTATTAAATATTAATTCTTGGATGTTCAACACACGTTTAGGCGTATTCAAAAGTTTTGTTTATTAAAATAAAATGTTTATTATACAAACGATATAGAAACGGTTTGGCAAGAAGTGCTCCTAATAATGTTTATGTGGGTAATTTCCGGATGCAATTTTCACTGCATGTCAATGGTGACAAACACACATAAACTTTATTTTAATTCTCATGACGTTATCAATAAATTGTTTTCCTTCATATTTGATGTGTTTTGTCGAAACTTAAAAAATGTGGAATACATATACATTCATTATTTAACGTTTTAAAACATACGTTCAAGTGTATTCAAAAGTAAAGCTCATTTTTTTAAAGCGTTTATTATGGAAACAATTTGGAAAAATGTTCTTCTAGTTATGTTTATGTGGGTTTTCCTTACGCACTTTTGAAATCATGCCGAGTTTTGTCACAAATAAAACGGATCTTGATGACTTAAAAGTTACGGGCAACCCAGCAACTTCAGAAATGCATATAAATCAAAAACGAATACCGGTACCTAACCTTTTATTTGTTTTTAAGAGAACCATAATGATCTGTCAGAAATTAGCGTACGGTCAATAATTTTATTGGTCAAAAAATTATAAGAATCGTAGTTTTTCTGTGTAATAACCCTAAGAACACAAAGATTTTTTTTGTGTTTTTATACACGTGCATTATTTTTTTAAAGATCTTGCATCGTTCTGGATATGGTCAATATTCTTGTTTGATATACCAGTCGGTATTTAGAATAAATTTTGCAGGAGCATCGTTATGAAAACTGGACATCGGGAAATCTGCCGGTAGACCACGAACAAAACGCGGTACAATTCACACGTTTAAAGGAATTTCCAAAATCGATGATTTTATAATCAACCCATAAACATTAATAAGTGTAAATAGAAATTGGGACAGACCAGTAAACAAAATCCATATCTGCTGATGTTTATTGTAACATAAGTTGCAAAGAAATCCGTTTTAAGTATGAGGATTTTTTGGGTCGCTGCGGGACGACTCACCAGAGAGAGTCACACAATTAACAGCCGAAACGAACAATGAAGGTACTTACCGTTTTGGCTTGACAGCGTATTGGCGACTTTCAAACCCGCTGTCGTGAATTGCCCATATGTATGTATTTTGGACATAGATTGGGTGACGTTCAACTAGAAATAATGTATGCTTTGAAAGTTTGAAAAAACAACGTACACTCAAATGCGCTTCCAACGCTTTATTGTATACATCTTATTTACCATAAACGGCTCGAGATCTCATTAGGAATATCGCACATTGTTATTTGAGAGCATTTTCTACAAATATCCATTAAACATATTCATTGACGATAAACTTCTGGACGTTGTGCGGGTGTTGTTTCGTCATGCTGCTGTTGCAAATAGAAGTATGCGAACACTCTTGATTTTCGTTTGCATATTTTCTTTTCTTATGACAAGATGATCGAAAAACATATTTTATAATATTTGATTTAAAAGCTGAATATTTGCATAAGACGATGTCAGTCAGGTCCATCGTAAAGAATCCATGAAGTTCAACAGAAGCTCGTCCGACACGTGTATTACATGTATCAAACAAATATCTCATCACAAATAACGAACTTATGTTCTGCCGTCGAACTAACCACATCCAAAAATTATAAAATATGTATGCCACGAGTTTTAGATCGGTCTAAAGAATTGACCATTTTACATGTTTAGCTTACGGCAACTTGAATCGATGAGGTGATATTCTTAGTTACACGGCTCACCTAATATTAATTTACTAACAATGTATCACTCCGTAAGGGGTCAGTAAAAAGCCGTGTAACGAATGTATCTTACTGACTATCGTTCATATTCTCTCATCAACGTAATAACAGGAGAAAAGTTCGCTTGTCTGTATTACATAACGTCGTCTGCTCGACATCAGTGATGTCATTTAACGTTACTAACCTTATTTGAAAAACTACTCACTTAATATGCAAAAATACATGATCAGCATGTGACCTTGCTGAGCCAATGAAAAACGAGTATTATGTACGTGAAAAGATAATATAGTTTCTCGGTGGGACTAATGTGTCAGTAGAGAAATGAATCGACATGAAAACTGTTGAGAAACAAAAATCGATGCTTATGTTGTGCGTATTTTAATTGAGATTCATTGTTCAATGATTTTCACTGAGAGAAAATATTTTTATATTGGTTTTTAATTAAGATTTTTTTAATTTTACAGTAATATTTATCGTTTAATGATGATTCATCGAATCATGGATCAATTTGTATTCAATTTCTAGAAGATATTAAAATTTAATTTATTTGTTTTTTTCCTTCAAATAATGACGAAACCCGCTGATATATTATTGAGATGTTATGAATAAAGTGCTGCTTTAGAAGTACCTTTCAACGTACACAAATATGAAATCATTATTTAGTTAAAAATAGAAGTGAACCTTTACATCAATTTTCGTTTTATATATATGTGTCTTTTTTATTTAATTCATGTGGCTGAAGAGTGTTGAGTCGCCTTATCCAGTATGTTTCTCGAAGTTTTCGTGTTTCGTCCAGGGACCTATACAAATATTGTTTGTATAGGTCCCTGTTTCTTCTGACAATTTTTCATAAGCTTCAATGCAACACATGGCGATGTTACCAGGTTCGCTGCGACGGGGGATCTGTTAAATGTACATGTTTCCCAATCAGACCAATTCAAGTTTATGCGTTTGCTCAAAGCCATTTTTGTCTCACCAACATATTAATTGTTGCACACTTTACACGTCATGAGGTATACTGCAATTTGCTGTTTTGCAGTTATGGGAACCCTTGATGGACGTAATTGCCCCTGATATACTCTTGAATGTCTGTGTTGGATGCGTAATCTTGCATTTTTGGCAACGAGCAGTGTTGCATAAGACTGACTCACCTGGGATATTTTTCACAGTTTCTGATGTAATTTTGTCACGCATAAGTATATCCCTGAGACTTTTCGG
Source organism: Dreissena rostriformis (assembly GCA_007657795.1). Taxonomy (NCBI): domain Eukaryota; kingdom Metazoa; phylum Mollusca; class Bivalvia; order Myida; family Dreissenidae; genus Dreissena; species Dreissena rostriformis. Next base: position 7,146 of record VMBQ01004379.1, on the reverse strand, counting down.
CCTTCGGTATGCTATAACGGGCTTCTGAGAGAATAGGTTTTGTAGTTTTGTAGATGAAATGTTTTTGGACCAGTGGTTGTCGATAATTGCAGTAATGTTGGCAACTCCGGATGGTAAGTGACCACAAACGAAACTCTTGAATGTGTGACCTTTGTTTTTTTTTGTTTTTTTTTCGAATAAGTTCGTTATTTGTGATGAGATATTAAAGCAATACATGTATTGCACGTGCCGTACGAGCTTGTGTTCAACTACGTGATAGTTTTAACGATCAGCCTGTCTTAAATTGTCTTATTGCAAACATACAGCTTTTTTCATTAAATATTAGAATATATATAAAAAAATCGAGCATATTGTCCAAAGAAAATAATAATGTGCGAACGAAAATCAAGATTGTTCGCATACTTCTATTTACAAGAGCAGTATGAGAAAACCACACCCGCACGTGGTCCAGAAGTGTTAGAGAAAACCACACCCGCACGTGGTCCAGAAGTGTTAGCAAATCGTGAATGATAAAACCACACCCGCACGTGGTCCAGAAGTGTTAGCAAATCGTGAATGAATGATTTAAATAAAATCGTTGTACACAATGTTCTCAAACAATAATATGCGAAAATTTCGATTTGATAGCTCTAGCCGTTTTTGTTGTGAAAATGAAGTTTTATACGTGTTGCGTTGGAAGTGTATTTGAGTATACAGTCCGCTGTTTTTCTTATAAATTACCTAACATAAACATATGGGCAATTCACGTCATCGCGTTTGAACATCGCCTATACACGGACACGCAAAAACGACAAGTACCTTCATTTTTCGTTCGGCTGTTATATGTGTCCCTAACTTGGGTGTGTCGTCGTTTTTGCGACCTTCACACATAAAAAGGATTTCTTTTCATATTCATTGAACTGATGTAACAATACATACTAGCAGAAATGAATTCTGTACTTTTTTTAATGCTCTGTGCCGATTTCTAACGTAGGACTGTTTACATTTGGATGTAAACAGATCGATAAGAAATCATCGATTCTGCACACCCCTTTAAAAGTCTGTCGTAACCTCTAATTGATAATATATAATATTAAACGCTATTTAAATACACTAAATTGTTTAATTCATCTGAACGTATGTTGTCGTCGTCAAAGAATGAATACACATTTATTATACATTTTAAAAGTATTGACAAAACACCAAATATGAAGGAACACAATTTATTGATAATGCCATGAATTGTTTAGGACATAAAATAAACGTAATGTTTATATGTCACCATATTCGACATGAAATGAAATTTGCACCAAGAAATAACCCACATAAGCATTATTAGAAGAACATCTTGCCAAATTGTTTCTACAATAAATGTTTTATTAAAATAAACAAAACTTTTGAATACGCCTGAATTAGTGTTTGCACATCCAATAATAAATACATATAAATATCGACCAAACCCACCAACAAGAAGGAACACAATTTTCGATAATATCAGGAATAGTTTCAGAAATAAAATAAACGTTATGTTTATAGACGCATTTGACGTTTGACTTTTTTTTTTCAACTGCTGTCACGAATTTTGGAATCTTCGGGCACTTCTTTGTGGTGTCAGTCTTCAGCACCCACGTGTTCTGGTAGCAGCCTATCTTCACATTGGTGCATTTCGACTCTCCTACCGCGCTTATGTTAGATCCCACGCTGTAAAGAAAAATCAAAACAATTGATGTACGTGAAATGTTTAATATTGTACTAAAATTTAGAATGCATCATCTTGTAAGCGGAATTATGGTGCTACAAAAGAAACGGGTCTGCATATCATGTTAGATTTAATCACGACGATGACACCAATACGATGACATACTTGTATTTGTAATAACGTAGATTCTAGTTTAATGTTTATGTCAATGACACTGGGTATCGGGAACGTTTAGAAAAGTCCTGAGCGTACAACACAAACTTTTTTTTTATAAATTTTAAGACAGAAATATCACGAACACCAAATCACTTTAAAGACTAAATACTCATCACGCGATTCATGCCGAAGGAATGAGTTTATATTTGATATAAAGGCAGCAACGCCTGTTGAAAACTAACCTGTGGCAAGACAGCCCATCGTCGGTGCATTCACATTTTTCACACGCGTCAAAGTCAATAATGGTCGACGTTGGAAGAAAGCGAAGTGTTTTGTATCGACAGAACTTCACTTCTGACCCATGAACTGTTGGAATTAAAACATTATGAATAACTTAATATAAAAATAATGTAGTATTATTGTTATGAGTATTCAAGTGATTTCTTATTAAATAATTAAATTAAACTTACCAAATTCGTTCTCAATCAATACCCTGTATAACACCCCATACGCGGTCTGAACTATGCCCATCAAAACAAGAAGCAATTTAGCATCCATTATGTTGCTCATTCAATCAAGGAATAAAATGGACAAGGCAAATTCGTATTTATATATACTGGTATCATCAGCTATGCCTCTTTATTTTCAATCGATGCGACATTTACATGTATCTCTTGTTTTTGCTAGCTTAGCGTATTAAAGGTATTTTGTATTACAATAGTACGCTTTTATATACAAAGTAAACCATCAATAAATTATCTTTTGGTATCCAGACAGCTGTTGCTGAATGCTCCCATTGGCACATTTTGTCGCATGATCGAGTTTAACAATTTTTGATAGGTTGTCTGTTCAATAATTTTGTTAAGCCGTTGTCGCCGTGTGTCTAAGTACCTTGTATCAGCAGCAATCACAATAACAGATGTCGCATGATATTTATAACTTGTCGCATCTGTATTTTAGTATCGTTTATGAGACTGTCTCTGGAGAAACTTAATGCATGTGCGTTAAGTATCATCCCAGATCAGCGTTTGCAGTCCGCACAGCCGAGAAGGGACGCCATTTTTCGCCTAGACTGGATTTTCGTTCAGAAGAGACTTGTTTAAATTCCATAAAAGCGGAAATCGTAGTCATTTTTTATCCTGAGCGCACCGGCTCATATATAAATACCGTTGCTTAGTATGACTTTACCAGAACACACTGGTAACACAATTTATATCCGTCAGTATTAAGGTCCTTTAAACTTCCTTTAATTAACGCTGCAACTATCAAAAATAACTATTCGTATATGATTACATGTACATTCAATGCTAGTCGTTTAAAGACTACTGAAATGGAAGAAAACTTGTAAATAACGTTTTTTTTTATATACAATTCTTGTGTTTGCAGATGTTTCCAATACAAATGTCGTTACAAACACATTTCCTTTAACCCACCAAACGTAGCTTTAACCTATTTAAAAATTGTATATTCATATCAGGTGTGTGCAAGTTCTATGTGTGTTTGTTTTAATAACTGAATAATATTAAACACATATTTCGTTAGCATTAAGTAACAGTCAGCGTGTTTTCAATTGTGACATATGAACCATTGCCCATAGCCCGTCGACCAAACTGCTTCATTTAAATACATAATTATTATGCACGTATTAATTATACACAAAGAGCACGGACAACCTTGTCAGAGTTCGTCGTTCGACATCAAATGCCTTTTTTTTCTAATACACTCACATGATCGTATATTTTCCGCTGAATTCGTTTACTAGTAAAAAAAGCATAACAAAACACAGATTACAATGATTTTGGTATCAAGCACATGCAAACCTTTTAAAAGGTTTGTATCATATTACAATGCGGGAAAGCTTAACAGTGAGAGTAAGTGATATTTGTGCTTTGTTTTTGCTACATCCATATTTTGTTATAATATATAAATATATATATAACATATAATTAAACATTATATATCACAGAAAAGACGATATGTCTGATCCATATCACAGAAGAGTGTTCTCAATTAATACGAAAAAAACGAATACAGGGACAAACACGGCAGGGTTGTGGACAGACTGACGGCTTTGAATATTGATGGATGGACGAAGGGCATTCCTATAATTCCCCATTCGCTTGCAGCGGGTGGTTTGATTACGGTGCATAATTGTTACAGCGAATAGAACCCTGTATGTGGTCTTAATTTACCTACTCCGCGTTGAAGTATTTAACATTTTGTTCTACGTTGCCATACTAACTTTTTGACTTTGTGAGTGTATTACACTTATACCGAATTGCCCTATACTGGAAAAATCCACTGATTCCTCCGTAAAAGCAACGCTGGCCTTTTGTTTCCACAAATGGTAGTTGCATTTAAATTATAACGTTTGACGTGGTAGGTTAATTTTCAAAGATAACAAATGGATCAGCTTTCGTTGTATTCACTGATTAGTGGGTTTTCCCAAAAGCTAGCTCGTTTCGGGATACGTCTATTGGAATAAAACCTGCACAGCACTTTAATCATTTATTGTGTATTTAGATTACGCGATCTACCATGTCGGAAAACCATGGAAATACATTTGCCACATAATATTGTCAAGACATTAGATCGCATAGTTTAAGTGTTTTGCTGGCTTATTCCATTTGTTTGCACTGAAATCGAAAAAGTGTCGTTTTATAAATATTCTTAAACATTATTTTACAGATTATTATTTAATAAACTTGATGTAGACATGGTGCCAATCATTGTTTTGTTTGTGTTGTATTTAACATTATTTAAATGATTATTGTTCGTAAATATGAGCTCTATATTTATGTAAACATTTGTTGATGTTTTGAATTCGGAGGAGTTACAGATTACTTAAAAAAATCACTTAAAAGACAAATTATCATATTATTGGTTTAATTTCGGTATAATAATTAAAATTAATAAATACATAATAATTATAACAATAATAAAAAGAAGAAGAAGAATTATAATAATTATTATAAGAAAATAAATAATAAAATAATAATACTTACACTAAAAATAGTAATACTAATTATCACTGAACCCTACCCATTTTCGTCTCTGATTTCATTTCATTTTTTGGCACTTTTATTTGTTGTATGTCCTAAACGAAAAGAGTTGGTCGCGGCTTACACGGCCTATCGGAAGCTACACCACTGGCACTGTAACCATTGTGGCGTTCTTTCCTTACGCAGACACATGTCGCTACAAATTGTAATTGTCAAATTTCGTCAAAGGGTCGAATTTACCCGTGAAACGATAACATGTGTACTGCATTATAGTTTTTATCCATTGTGTCTTTGCCGCTAATTACCATGTATCAGCATCAATCATAATGCGGCATAACATATGTCGCCATTATTTGTTATTGTCATATTCGTACAATTAATATTGTATTATCATGGATATAATACCCACGTTTCATGAGACCAGAACGCACTGGCCATTAACACTACATCGATATCAATATGAGTCAGCTTCATAGCCATTTACTCCAACATTGTACAAATACTATTTGCGCATGCTTACATGTAAATTCGTTGTAAAGGCTACTAAAATGGAAGTAAACATGTAGTTATTGTTTGTGTTTATACATGACAGTTATGCTCGATAAAGATGCAGTTACAAACACCTGTACTTCAACCTACAAAACGAAGCTTGTACAATTGTAAAGGTTATATGTTTATGCAATACAGTTATGCACATCTACGTTATTAAGTACTCGTTAACTAACTGAATGATATAATACAAATATTTCGTGTGTAATTGGGAACAGTAAAACAAACATTAAAATTATATTGATTTAAGTCAAAAGCACATGCAATTTTTGGATGGTTTGTACAGTAACTAAAATGCGAGAAAGCTGAAACACTAAAACACATTATACATTTTATTTTAGTTTTACTGATTATTTAAAGTATATATTTTTAAAAACAAAAACAAATTATACATCTATTTTTTTCAATTTCTGTTTTATATCTTATTCAATTGTGAAAAGTTTATAAGATATTAATATTTGTTCAATAGTTTTTAAATAAAACAAATCGATTTTTCTTTATGTACCAATCCACGTTGTTCACTTAAACTATGTCCATAAATATTGTATTTGTTTAAATAAACTAAAATTTTGAAACACTTGTTAACTAAACAAAACACTGAAAGTCAAATTTTGCGAATTATAATGTTATTGAACAAGCCACATTATGTATTCAATGTAATGTTCGTAACAATGCTACAGTTAGCTTAAATGTGAAACCTGAAAAACGGCATGATATGTTATAGCACATACCATTGCCCTTCTTGCATACGGAAACAGCAAGACGTTGGGAAAACTTGATTGTCCATACTTGTTATATTCACTTATTTTATGTTTTAGTGAATTGGTCACACGTACAAGAAACACTTTTTATTTATCAGTAAATTGTTGCATAGAATTACATCAGCGTTAGCCTTTCTTTCTCCACTTAAACTTTAAGATGTTGTTTAGAAATATATGGACTTGAGTTTATTTGTTTAAACTAAATTGTGCAACTTTGCTTCGCAATATAATATAGTAATAAACTCATTTTTAAAATTAAACATGGACATGGTCACGAACATTTTACAATCAGGAATACATTCCTAGGGGTATACATGTTTACGCCTATACAGATGGGATCCTGGTTAGATGATGCTAAAACCAGTGCTGAATTTATGCACAAGAAGCTCAATCGATTCATGTGAAGCCACATTTGGAAGGTAAAGTTTTATATTGAGGCAGTTTTATTGATCATAGCTGCACAACACAAGAAATCTATAAAAAAAATATAAAATAACTGCGCCTCTTACAATAGCATGAGAGCGAGTCGTCTTTACAACAAATGTTTGTTGACGTATAATATTACTTACCATTATGATATCGAAATGCATGTTTGCCCGATTGCTCTGATGTCGACATGCTTAACAATAGTATTATCATTATTGGCATATATTCTGTCACATTATAATAAATAATAAGTCCATGTTTTAGACGCAAGGAAAACATGAATGAGTAGTATCGTGCACTATATGTACCAATTTACGAAATAATATTCGAGGGCGACCAACAACAGCTGTTTTAATAATAAAAACACCAAACAGATTTAATGAATATTAATTAAGTAGTAATGTGGTGTATATAAAACCTGATTGTTGATAAACATTCGTTAAACCACGTGAATGTGAAACATGTGGGTGTAAATATCGAATATAAAGACAATCTTTATTGGTGAAACCAAGAAACATAGAATTGGGTTTAATGAGTCAATTGTATTCCTTATACCGAACCGCAGAATGGACGC
>VMBQ01004378.1:56900-73110 GCA_007657795.1 Dreissena rostriformis | reverse complement strand
TATATTAATACACATCACGTGACTATTTCTCTACATAATAATATAAACATTCATCGGGCAACTATTTGAACTGTATTAGGGCAATGCACCAAATAAGTTAATTACGATTAACTAGACTGGAAGTTAAGAGTACAATAATACGGAAAGTTTCGAATATAAGTATACACCATCCGGCAGGTAATTTAGCAATTTCAACTTGGAATGAACTACTTATTGACAAATGTAACCATTTGGGAACACCGTTGTGTGATACAATCGACATTGGCAACAACGGAAATATTAAAAATTAGAATTTCGTAAATACAATTTTAAAATAAAATTACAAATCGTATGACTAACCCGACACAACCGTTTTAACTTAACGAAACTTTGAACCATCTGTGTCTGCCGAATATTTACAGAACTGAGTTCATTTGACTTTCAGGGCCCATAATGTATTGCTATTGCTAGAGTTTAGACTAAAAAAACTCCCAGTACAACTATTATCTGAAAATATGATTTTTTCAAACATAACATTTTGCCTTACCTTATGCATTGTCCATGCTCTCCTCTGTGATCCATCATTTCCTCTTCGCCGGTTCTGTTGCAAACATTGCTATCAAACAGTAGACAAATGCGTTACATGGTATGTCTTTACGCGTTGCTGTACGTGTTTTATTTTTTGTTTGGAAATATTTAAGAAATGCATCCAAGATATGTTTCGAGATTTACCATCGAAGCGGTTAAGCCTTCAACGCTTTGCATTTAGCGCTTAAGACGGTTGCCCAACCTTTAACATTCAACTAGTGTTTTGTTTAATGTATTTCCTGTTTTTGCTATTACTAGCTCACAAAAAAAGATGTATTCTTTTGGTAATGGTCCACGTGTTTCCTTATAAATACGTTAAGCACTGGTAAGATTAAGCTATAAAGCTATTGCACGTCCCTTGTGCATGTAAGTCAAACCTTCATGTATTTGCAATGTTCGTCAACAACCAAATGAAATAACAAACGAGAATAGCATGAGTGACCTATGGGTTTAATGGATAGAAGCGTTACCTAGCTTGCTGCTGTGTTTAATTGTTTTCTAACCTTACAACTAATATTATGTCAGCAAAAATATAGTTCAAAATAAAAAAAATACTTGATATTTAGTAATCTAAAAAGGTATAATAGTGTTCATATATTATGCTTTTGAAAAATTCATTACGGTGTTAATTTTTTTATTTTTTTCAGATCGTTTTTGTCGAAGAAGTACTTCCGTATGAGCTTCGTCTGATTATGGATGACAATTTATTAAACCTCGAATGCAAATGCGCAAATCTGAATGAAATGGTATTTGTTATAAAAATACTGTTAAAATAAAAATTATTAAAATATATCAGGTTAATTATTATTGTGACTGTAATTTAGTTTTATACTATAAAGCAAACAAGTTTAACAAAAGAGGTTTGTAAATTATTAAAGCAGAGGTTACTCTTAGAACGACCCGTGAAAAAATACAATTCACCTAAAATTGGAATCAGAATCCTAGATCAAAATGATTTTGCGTAGACAAGTGTTTATGTTATTGTGAATAAATATTGTGTAAATATGTTATTGTGTTTCATTTGATACTTTCCTCACATTTAATTTATTTCAGTAACTACTAGTTGTGAACACAAAATCAGTATATACATTTTGAGAATGATGACTATGAAATCCAATGGAACTACAGAAAAGAGCAACATATCTGCTGCCCTTTGATTCGAACGTTTATGCGAAGGCCGGCCAATGAATATGTGTAAATGTAAAAATGAGTAGTATGTTTCGTGTCACTGCATGTTTTCATATCTTTTATGGTAATACACATCTATATAGCAGCATCTAAAATTCTGCAGTGGTGTATTGCGGTGTGCATGTAGTTTCCGGCACTACCGCTGTCATTAACAAAACCTTTGCATGATCCGTGCCCCGCATATCTGAGTTCATCGGAATCTTAGGGCACATAATGTATCGCTTATTTGCTTGGGTGTCAGTTTTGTGTTTAATCGCAAGCCTGATTAACGCTTCCTAAAGACGAAATAGATAATACACATAATGAGGTGCCACTTTTTCCATGCAAAAATAAGGAATGTTAACGGTGACAGAATATGTAAAATCAGTATACTGAGTCATCCATCTCACTGAAGGGTTAAATGTAATCATTTATTAAACTTTAGTTTTTAAGATCAAAATGTAAGCGTCTCTTTGTGATCTCCTTTTCTTCGATCATTACTATACGGGTGTATAATGTAAGAGGGTTTTCCATATTCAGCATAACAAGCAATATCACTGTGTTACTTTTGTCATATGAATATAAAATGTAATGCATGCTTTTGTTTTCCTTTTATTTAAAACTGCAAATACTTCGCATATATTGGAATAATAACTTCAAGATAAACACATGCATTATTTAAAATTGATTGTAAGTAGGCTCTTTTTAAAAGTCTTAAAATTAGGAATATCCGAAAGGTATACTGTAACACAAAGTACACATGTTTAATTCCTTATCATATGGTGTGACGAAAATGACGGCGTACATAAGACAGGACAAAGATTATAATAAAGCCGTGATAACATGTTGTTTTTTTTTTGAAGATTTTTATACAACATTTATTTTTTAAAAGTATACTTTAAAATATACCATTGATGTGGATTTTCAAAAAAAAATCTTTGTAATTTTATACCAAACTTTAACACTTTAAAAAAAAAAAAAATATGCGTATTTTATCTTCAGAGAGTAAATCTGAGGAATGGAGGAAACATTTTTGATATTCGTGTTAAATGCTGTGTTGCATCTTATTTACACTAAATGCAATTTCACTTTTTAAAAATTGACACGATTTGAAAATGGTGCTCACAATAAAGTATTTAAATGGGTTATGTCGCAATTCTTGTTAAAGTGTGTGTGGGATCATATTACTTAATTGTTGTATTTTTACTAAACTGAAAGGGTTTAATGTTATATAGACTCGTTTTTCATTTGATATCTTAATAATGCGTAGAATGGATTAATTACCTTAAATAGTTTTACATATCGTGATAGAAGCAATATTGTTGTTAATCATCCATTTAGCAACTCTTGCTGTTATGTTGCTGTTTAGTTTATTCCTTCGGATAATTGCTGGGTATCAACGAAACGTGATCGACAAAACAAGACAAATTAAACATGTCATTGTGATAAATGTATGAGCATTCACATGCACGCTAAAGTGTAATAATTAATAATGGAAACACTGTGTACTATCATACTTTCAACGCTTAAATGATTAAACTCACATTGTATTTACAAACGTCAAAGGCATACCGATGTCACATTGTTATAAACTAATAACAACCGTTTTAAATAATTGCGACTACATGTGTTGCTGCTTTGATTGTGATATTCAATGGCTTTTGCGCTGCTGAAACATTAATTTGGAACAAATATCCATCAAGACGCGTTGTAATGTCTTACCGGTTCATGGCACTCGGAGCTTCTGTTATATATTGTTACCCATTCTGCGATTGATTGTCTCCGTCTATCGGATTCTTCCGCTAGCTGCTGAAACAATATGAAGTGTCCCGTGCATTATGACGCAGTACTTTATTATAAACTGTATTCACTTTAGCGCTTATAAATTAATAAAGTTGTGGCACCACAGGTTCGGATTTGCATCGTTAAATAGGATTTTCGGTGTGCGGAGCTAGAACGATTCGCATGAAATGGAAACAAACACACTGCTCAGTATGAATGCCACTGATATGGAAAACAGTTTCTTTGCGTTAAGGTTTGGGTTAAACAGCTGTTATAATTAAGCATCTCCGGACGCTTAAGGTAAATTTCAACTTAAACAACATTCAACTTGGTTTTCCGTACTCGTATGTTTTATTCCGCGCGAGAGTGACATTATATAATGTCCATTGCAACAGTAAACAAAAAAATGCCAGTCCAAGTTACGGAAAAATTACCGGGTCGAATCACGTGAGGTATGCAACTATACTCTGTAATAAGAACTGTTCCCACAATTACACTTATTCATTCAAATGCAAATGTCTTCATTGTATGTTAACGATACTGTTGAAACATTTAATGAAATGCGCATTCTCTCTGCTTTTTTTGTTATGTTCATTTACGTACTATCTGGACTATAACTAATTCAAGTTCTCGACTTGATTAGAATAACATTCATTAACGTAAAGCTAATCCATGTCAAAGCCTTTACTAACGCATCGTATTGTTTTTTTGATTTCAGTCCGTCAATAAACTTTTGTAAATGGGAAAATATGCATTGTGTGTATTTAATACAAATAAGTAATAAATAATACATCAATTTAAAGTGGTCGACTATAAAATTCACATTCCATGTACAACCGACAAAGATACACCGATTCAACATTATTATAAAATAATAAAAATCGTTTTAAATAATTGCCGCAAACGTTGTAACGCTGTGACCTTGTCGCTGCTGGAACATTAATTTGAAACAAATATCCACAGATAAACGTTATCCTACCTTACCTGATCATTTTGCTCGGAACTGTTGCTGAGCTTTTGTTCCATTCTGTGTTTAACTCTCTTCGTCCATGGGATTCTTCTGCTGAAAAGTGTCCCGTGAATTTTGACTAAATACTAAATTATAAAACAACAACCTTCGTTAAATGTGATACTGCGATGCAATATTTGAGAAAAAGTCACTACACAAGAAGCAAAACATTATGTTAAATGATTTATTGAGCCAAGCATTTGGTCCACACTTCGAACATATACAGTAGTTTAAACAGAAAGTTTCTCTTCTTGTATAATGCAATCTCTTTATGTAAATATTACAGCCCATATTTGTAATACAACGCATTATCAGCCCATGGGTGATAATGGCAACTGAGGGTTAACCATAATTTGAATCAATTTATATGGGTTATGATAGTTTGTACCGAAAAGAAACAAAAGATCGCTACTCTATTTAAAATTATTATACAACGGAATTATCAGGCTTCCGTTCTTTTTAATAAAGGTATGACATGTACAGCATTTTTTAGACGTGCCGTGTTCTCAAGATTGATATTGAAAATTCGTGTAATTGATATGAAGTTATACAACGCGTTGATTTTAATCAGTTATAAACAAGGCGTAATAAATACGAAGTGCATCGAACGACTAAGATTCGATCAGTACCACGGTAATACAAATTGTGTATTGTTTTATTTAAAACAATTAACGCAATACATGTGGGGTTAATTCTAAAACAATAAAGCAGTGGCAATATATTCCTTTGTACTGGATTAGCATCAATACATAGGACTTAAGTTACTACGAAACCATTTTTTTCGGCTGTGTTTAACGTTGTTGTGTTAAGTTTTATGGAGTATAGTGAACAGGGCTATAGAACAAATATTAATTTAATGATACGTTTTGGCCAGTTATGCCGCTTTCAAAAACTCGTATATCTGAGTTGCATAATTAGCAAGAAATTAAAACATAGTGCTCAATATACAGTAGATGATAATGGGATTTTAAATAGTTCCTGCTTAATAAAATTTGTTGAAATGGTTGATAGACGTTAGCATTTTTTGACGCGAATGGTACATTCACAATGTACCTATTATTATTGTATTAACGTCGTTTTAGAAAAAAAAGCTATAATGGTACACTGTTACACTAGAGACTTAAAGGAGTGCTTTGTATTGACTGTGTCTGCGCGTAATTCAATACTTTAAAATGGTGATAAAGTACTTACAGTTGAAAATGTAATGTAGAGTAGTTTTCAAATGAGCGATTGAATATGAAACGTTTAAACATTACTGCAACCCATTATGTATGAACATAAAAATATGACGATTTGTTTGCATTCCTTCAATTCACATGTATACATACGACGTATTAAAGTGGTTTGTATTTTTACAGTTCACATGTATATTTTCCCTTCTTTTTGCACTAAAATTAAGCAATATGACACCGTCTCCGATTTTGTAACGATAGCGGTAAGCTTGATGAGCAAAACACATTGTTTTTTTTTAATGTGATGAAAATTACAACTGATGTAATGTATATATTTATATATTCTTTTTAATCCGCATATGCGTTTACAAAACCGCGATAAAGTGTTATATGTACCTACCGGTGGGTGGTTGATTATTGTTAAGAAGTGTCCTGTTTAAAACACACCGGGATAGCAACATCGATCCATCATCGATCACTCGTAGGAAGTGATCGACTGACGTCAGTAGTGGTAACACTTACATCATGCAAGAACTAAATGAAAAAAAAATATCATAAACAATCTCTATGCCATTCATGGTCTATTAAAAAACATACTGTGGTAAAACAATATCGAAATATTTACTCTTCCATGAGTCCATTTGTACATGATACTGCGTTATAAATCGATACTCCCACTGATGCTGCCACCTATCTCAATTCCGATTCAGCATAGCTCTATAACTGAGCAGATGAGTTATGAATTATGTTTAATCCATCAAATTTGAGTTCGTTATGTTTTCAAAACTGTAAGCTGCCAATTAACCCTCCTTTCTTTCTTAATAATTGCCAAATAAATCGAGTTATATCGCAAACACATATAGGTTCAAATGAATAGTATTTGTGTTCCTGGCATTATCATTTCGAATCAATTAAATATGAGTTGACAACAAATCTAAATAATGAAATCTTTTAAATTCACACTCGAGCGAAATTCCCTTCCAACTATCTATACAACTGGGACCAATTCTTGAATATTCCGACATTTTTTGGGACAATATTACTTCCCATAATGACGCTCGAAAAGACACAACTGGAAACAGCTTAAATAATAACTTGTGAAACCTGCTTTGTATCATTTCAAAATATATACAAAAGAACATACGCGGAAGCCCTCGCTTCCATAAAATGTATAATATTGTAGACATTCATAACTTTTTGAGATAATTGTTCCCTTTCAGTGTGGGAGATGGAACTGCTTATATTCTGTGAAATTCTGATAATAATCGTTACATCGCACGAAATCAAAACATCTCATCTTGTCCTATATATCACGATATAATAGAACAGCTATGTAATACCCTGTCTGCCTTAACCCATAACAGTTTAACTCTTTATCTTCGGTTTTAAACACAAAACAAATTAGAATTTAACAATCATTAAATAGACGTTCCTTCGAGACAGTCATATACGTTTCGTTATTTCTTTGAAGTAATTAAACCCCGAAGTATATACAGTGTCGACTCTTTTTCTAATACAGTGTCGACTCTTTTTCTAGTACAAACAGTCTACTTTATCTATGTCCAACTATATGTCACATATATCACTAAGCTCACGCTCGTTTATTGTAACTTTACTAAAGTATGTATTGCTTACACAAAATTCCTTTACCTTTTAAATTATCAGTTACTTTGTATGGAGTTATTTCATTCATTTAATGAAAATGATTGTATTAATTATTTGACAAAACTTATAGTTCTAAAGCCAGTTTGAATCTTCGTGATCAACTAGCATCGCATTATCGTTTTACAACAGATATACATAGTTTACGCCATGCGACACATATAAGGTGTCCTTCCTTCTTAATTTGTCAACTTGCACAAGATTACATGGTAATGCATTTAGTTAAACGTTTAACGTTTGATTTGTTATGTTCTAGTTTTATGCTTTTACACAATAAGCATTTAACCTAAACAAAAAACCATGTCATAAATATAATGCACAAAACACCGATATAAAGATTGTAATTTATTTTCAGAAAAAAATGATAATAATTTCATACATGTCTATAAGCGTAATACTTACCCCGTCAGTGTCCCATATCGTTGTGTTTGCCAGTGGGCGTACTTGTGAACGTTGGACGATCATCACATGAACGTTATCAACTAATAACGTGATCATTTATTTTATCATACCACCACATTGATATCTGCTTGATATCCTGTTGCCTGATATCTTTTTTTTATCACGGTCAACAGGAAGTTCATATATCAGTCATGTGTGGAGGCTACTAAGACTTAATTACAATGTTTTGTTTTATTTTAAAACTGAATCAGATTNTACTTTTTTGGGAATCATTGCATAATTGAAATCCCGTATTAAACCAGATTAATCATTTGCTTAACCTCCAACATCTTGAATTTTACATGAACGGCACTGAATACTTACTTCAATATAATGAAACAACTTCTGATAATTAAACACATTTTTTTAAGATGGGGTGATGTCAAACTGAAGACAGATGCTTCAGGAAATGAATTTCTGGAATTCAATGAACGACAGACTAAGACCCGCACTGGCGCAAATGCATCAGATGCCAGAAAAATTCATCCGAAGATGTTTGCCTCTCCAGAGTTAGGAAATAGGGACCCTATTTACATTTACAAACAGTATAGTGATAAAAGGCCACCCGGCTTCAGCACTGATGATAGCCCATTCTACCTGGCAACAAGAACCTTGCCCTTAACTGACATTTCTGATCAGTGGTTCCTACGGCAGAAACTTAGTGAAAAAAAAATTGCCAAGATGTTGAAAACTATGGCAATCGAGGCCGGTTTTGACAAAACCAAAAATATCAGTAACCATTCCGCTAGAAAACACCTTGTTCAAAAATTAAGGGATTCCAATATCGCACCCACTGAAATCATGCAAATAACAGGACACAAAAACGTCCAGTCAATAATAAATTACAGCGAAATTTCCGAACAAACACAAAAAAGATGTTCAAACCTTTTAGCATCATGTTCTACTGCAACTCCATCTCAGGCATCTGTTTCATGCACTTCTGTCAACGCTTCCGAAATGAACATTTCTCTCCCCACCCACCCTGCACAAGCACAGCTTCCTGGCCAAAATCCAATACATGGCATGTTTTTTGGAGCTGTACTTAACGTGCAGAACCTCAATATTTACGCACAACCACCACAGTAAACCAAATGCGCAGTACATATTCCGAATTCTAATAAAAACATAATTCATTTCTTTACACGTGTTGACACACTGCGAAGACGTGAGCGACTGCACTGGCCTTGACATTTTACAATTGCGTTTCAAGTTTTTCCTTTAAAATGTATAATATATGTTTTCATTTTGTGTAATAAAGTATTGCTGCTTAAAGTTTTGTTGCAGAATAAAAGAAGACAGAGAAAGAAACAGCGTTATGAAATTACATTAAATGGCGCTACTTTTCGTGTTGAGGAACAATGCTATTTTTAGAACGAATCATACGTGATAAACAAATGCAGCGGCTCCAGGGCGTAGCGATGAATTTTAAGTATTTCTTGAAAAACGGGGTGACGAGCCTCGCCGTCATTTTATTCTAAGCCTCGCCTGATATATTACAAAACGATCAGGCAGTAACCTGTTATTCTCTATATATCAGCATATTCGCGAATGAAGTGAACAATTGCTTATGTTATATTTAAGGTAAAGTAAACAATGATTATCGATATCGAATAGAATGATGGTTTAAATTACGCTTAGACTCTTGTTGTCCTATGGTTATTTCTGGTTATAACAACTTAAATATATACGATTCCGTGTGACAAACTTCGAAGTAGAAGTTGTAAGAAAAATTGATCATATTTTATTATTTTTTTTGCAATAATGTTTTAATAAGAAATGACTGCCGGATAAATTTGCTTCGGTTGTAACGTTTCATCATTCTTAAGAATGTACACAGTTAATGAATATCATATCAAATCATGAAAGTTACATGTAAACTTTCACTTTATCAGACAGACGTAGCTACCGACAACAATGCATTTATCAGAAATTACCTGTATGTAAATTAAGATTTATGCTGTCATCGTTCAGTTTCGTATTGTTGTAAAAATGGACTTCTTATCAACGATATCAAAAAATCAGTATAGTTGGCTTATGTCGGCATACATCATAATGTATCAAAACGTTGTTCAGGTTAAACTTGTATTATCACATAGTAGAATTGGATATTCAGAATATATATGTAGAGGTGTAAGGTGGGGGGAAAAGTCAATGGGTGCTGATATCCATTTATTCAGACGATGACCATGATAGTTAAAAACAAATAAAAAGGTAGCAAACAATGAAACTCCTAAAGCTTTATGAGGAGAGAAATTCGTATTCTCATCCAATAATTTTATAACCGAATACCAACTGAAAACGTGCAATTTCTATTTTTTGATCACCGCCTTCAATCGATCAATACAAATCATTGTTGATTTAAACCAGTTTTGGGGCTAGCAGAAATCACGCAATGGACCAAGAATAAATCACTAAACAAATGCGCGTCTTAAACACCTTCATCAAATGAAACTAAACAGAAAGAAAAAAAAAAAAATGCCAACACGTGACACATTTATAGAAAACTTTACACATAATTTAGTGTACTGATTTCGTACGTATCGGAAATATATTTAAAAAAAACATAGGAGTTAGGAGAAACCTGTCAAAAACAAAACAAGACATTGACAACATTTCCACAAACACAACAAAACATATAATACTTTGGAATATAAAATGACCAGAATATTAAATTTATTTCACTAACATTTCATACTAATATTTCATTAAGAAACCATACAAAATGTTCAATAAATCAACGTACTTGTTCAACTTACCAGGTTCGAATGACAAAGAAGCAGAAAATGTTTGACTTGCATATACTTACTGCTGTAACTGAATGTAATCGTAGTCCGTTATTTCATAGTGATATAAACACAGGTCTATTGGATGACCTATGCCAATTAATGTCGAGGAAAAAGTCATCATGATTGGGCATTACTGCTTTTGCATCAGACTTGATGGGTGAATGCACTCCGGGTAAGGGACATAATTTCCACAAACGTTCGTTGATGGATATTTTACAATAAGGGATTTGATAAATTGACCTTTGCTCCCCCAATGATGGTCTAGAACTTACTTCAATTAATCGGAAAACGTACTACTGCCTTTCTGTACATACTAAATACGGACATAGATGACCTTACTAGAAATTCATGCTCATCTGATATATTAACTATATGATGCTATATTCTTAAATCTTTTTGTAAAAAGAAGGGATGTAGGTGATACGTGTTCGTCATTTCATTCCATCGAGCCTCAAACAGTTGTAGCTCTGTTGCTTTGTTCTCCGTGCTACCACTGAGTAATTAAATAGTAATTAAATCGAATGCGTTTTAATTCCATTGTATTACTGTTTAATTTGACTTGCAATGCTAAGAGGTTAAATTTAATTTACACTTATACGTATCATGACTATTGCTGGGCCAAGTGTGAGGTTGAGCGCTCTATAACCGGTTTAAACCCCCAGTGCTTAGCATTGACCGTTCCCATGCGGTGACCCCAGCTTTATTCTACTATATGTGTATATGTTGTTTCATGTTGTGCCGTACTGTACTGTTTTGGCAATTGGTCCCTTGCAAAAAATAAAGGCCCACGAAGGTGTGTATGATAGAAATGCAATACTTCTGGAGTTTCTGGAGGTTCACTTCTTTATATTGAACACAAATCCTCGAAACTCACATCACATGGTTGTCTGACATCGACTGGTATGACGATAGAACTGTCTTAGTGTGGCAATTAACCAATAAGTCATGACCGACTGTACTGTAGGAAAAAGTTGTGTCATCAAAGTGAGCATTAATTGATGTAGATAGAGCCGCGATTGTTTGATGGACAACTGGTAAACTACTTAACCAGTCGACGTTGGACGTTGGCATGTTTCTGTCTTGCACGATATCTTAAACTTAAATATAAATTTACCAGGTTTACCACAGGGATCTAATGGTTATATGTCAAAACCCCGAACCTTTACGTTTTTGTTTATTTTCACCATACATTTCTAAAAAGTACCTGATCAGTACATTGATATGTTTACCCATGATTATAATAATACCATATTTTGTTCAAAAGACAATTCAATAACTTTGTTAGAGGAAGAATGCTTACAACAATGCATAAGTATACGTTTAATGACATTCTCTCAATAATTGGGACGCCAAAAAACATTGCAGATGTGGCACGCTGCGTCCATGCTCCACCCTGCCCCTATATCTACGTATATCGTGACAATTTGAATGTTACTTGCTGTACCGTTTTGGATTATTTATTTTATTATACTTGCTTTAAGCTATATGAGAATATAATACGAAAACCCATTTTAATTACACATACGATTCCGATTAGTCAGTAACCACTAGACGGCGCTTATTGCTGTATGTTCCCCTGCTCATATGATTAATTTAACGCTCTTGCTATTATATTTCAAATTTTGAGACGCACGCCTCAGATCAAAAGCCGCACTCACAATTTGAATTGCGTCGATATATTTCGTGTAAAATTGCCTTCGTACTGATGTCTTCCTCGAACGCAAGATCTCCGCAACAGCCGCGACTGTTATGAGGCCCAGTGGATGTGTCGCCGTTGCGTCTATTACCTTTGGCTCGATCAATCATTGAACACCATACGTTTATTGCTACATTTTTTTGTCAAGAGCATCCACAGTGCACTTTGCGTGATTCGTAAGCATGTTCTTCTTTTCCACATACGCCTCCAGTGCGCGGAATGCAACAGCAACAAAACTAGAAAACGTGCACCTCATATTCACCGCTAGGCACGTGGGTCGGTCGCATTTTGATCGCCAGACGATTTGTGTTTGGTATAAATAACCGCGATTCTTCACACGTCTTTTCGTGTTTACACTTTTCTGAAATGTAATAACAATAAATTTATTCCAGCTTTAAATAAATGATAACACTTTTTTTAAATATTTCTTTGAAAAAGTTACTAGAGTATCTTACTGACTCGTTCTCTTATTTCAGATTGAATATGGCTCAGTAACATATGCTCTTCATGAAAATGTATATTTGTGTCTTTATCAATATACCGTCGTTTTGTCCTGGAATCCATGCGTTGATCGTGCAATAACTTTAGGATTGACCGGGCCTGAACATTGAGAGTTATTCAATGTCTCCAGACTACCGTTGGCGTACTTCGAACGATCATTGCCTTTGACGGCTGAAGCGCGATGTCCGCCCATATTCTACAAGTTCTTACGTACGAAACGCACACGTTGGTCGTGCGTCTCAAAATAATGCGTTTGAATGTAGTCTGCGTCTGACGCAATGTGTTCTTATAGAGGTTCATATTCGTAAATGTGTGTTGTTGAACGAATCTGACTTGAACTACATTTTATGATTGCTATAACTAATCTTCATGTTATGATAAATGTGCACAAGCTCTTTTAGTTATGTAATGCTCACGTCTTGTATGAACGGACTTAACTCCAGTCCGAGGAATTAAATAGATTGAAAACCGACATCGACATTCGTTTATGTTACATAACTCAAATAAAACAGACGAGGTACTTAAATGTTTCACTTATATTTTATTAAAACCATATCTGTACAAATTATTGTTGAATTGTGACATAACTTTGGCCAAAATCCGAATATGACTTCCTTTTGTTATAATTCGTACACCTGCAATTGTTTCGTTAAGACTGCACAACATAATTTAACAAAATGTAAGGGAGAAGTCGTTATTGCTTAACGTTGCAGACCACGGGCATGTTTTTGTTGAATATATGTGTGCTTTCAAGTCCTAGATGCAATATACATCATGATCAATTGTGTCGATCTGGCTTTTAAAATGTGAGTGCTCCTACTTGAAAATACACACGGACGAACAATGTTTTTCTTGTAATATATCAGCTGGTTTGCTCGTGTCTATGATACTGAACACACTCTTGTATTTTTAGTCATCCTAAAAATGACGTAATATTCTTTAAATATTCAATAAAGTATTTTTTAATTAGTCTCAATTTAGTCGTCATTTCTGTATTATGTGTCATGTTTAATCCCCCACCGCAAACGGATAGGTGGGATTATTGGATTGACTATAACAAAAATTAATAGATGTGTGTGCATGCGTGTTATTGATTTCAAACTCATTGTTATTGGTAGACCCAATCAAACAAGTAAATAGATAGTGGAATGAGGTAATACATTTACATTATGAATGGTTTTACTTTTGTTGTACCGGTATGAGCTTGTTCTTCATTTCCCGTAAGTATAACATTGTATTCCACATTTGATATGAATTCGTGTTTCCCTTCATGAGTACGTTTGGGAATTGATTCATAACAAACGTTATTCCTACTTCTTCGAATTATTATTTGTTGTGTGAATCAATTTTAAATGATGGTTGTAATAGAATAAATGCCATACCGAAACTATTCATTCACGTTAACATTAGATTGGATTCTTATATTCTGTTAACGTTTTGACAATTGCTGTATATAATGTTTCTTAAATATAAAACTAAGACTTATGCAATGTTCTGATAGTAATCCTTATGGAACATTCTTATGTTATGGCACGGTAGGCAAACGTCGTTAAAGTGTATGTCCACCTTACGAAACTCTTAGGATAATGCATATGTCCGATATTTGCTTCGTTCTTTCTCCTTTGTTGACATTGTAAATGTTGTACAGGCCTTACCTTATAACCACCACGACACAACTCCACAACACGTAAACGACTTGCATCGTGTTATTGAGAAACGCTTATTTGGTATGCACAGTATCATAAACATGTACTATATAATAAAAATACTATACACTGTACGCTTAAGATTACCTGATATTTACTTTGATTACAGCACGTCTGTGCTTTACTATTCAATAGTTCGATATAAACGATTAACAAAGTGCTCTATACCAAACGCACGCTGGTTTAATGACATTTTATGTACGCCAGCTCTTGAGTATTGCTTTACTATATATAGACTTATACTAATATCGACCTGCTTGATCGCATGACAGCGTAATATAACAAGCCATGTCTTAAAGTATTTTAGCAATGGTCCCGCTAGATCCGAACAATAACTGGAAGTCCCGTAAAGTTATTCATTGAGAGGAAACCAATGTGAAAAATCCTAAGGTATATTAATAACATAAACAGTGTCATTGTTATCGTGAATGGACAATGAATCAATTAGGTCAAATAAACAGAAAAACAAAGATAAAACATAGCTAAATTTAGAATGACTTGTGGAATGTTAACCGGTTTACAAACCTTTTTGCATGTATTCTTTTTTAATCATTTTCCGACAGGTAGATAAAATCGCCCTATTTTATGTTCACATATCAAAGACATAGACAAAAAAAAATAATAATGTATACACATGTATTTATTTTCTTATACTGCTATTCGAAACAGACAAAACTGTATACATAATTTTGTTCTATAATATATACATTGGTTTATTTTATAATAAAATGTACGACCTGCATTGACTCAATTGAAAGTGATTTCTTCGACCAGGTAAACATATTTTCATCACTTTTTTGTTGATTTTGTTTTAATTTTGAACAATATTGTTTATGTTTGGTAAAAAAAAACATTTCCGTTCAATATATTGTTTTATTCTCGTAAAAATGTGTGTCATGGTCGAGGGCATCCCACTCCACACCGTACCTAGTTCACACGCAATTTATGCATATTATAACACATATACATATTACCATCAATAGCTTTTACATTACAATATAAACAATGTTTGGTTTTTTGATGTTAACACATTCAATGTTTTTTTTTTTTTTTTTTTTTTTTTAAATTGNTTCATCCATTTTTGATTCGTCGCACTCCACACAAAATTGTTGTCAATGTTTCATATTAAATGTAGTATTGTTATGGGCTTGTCCGTTGTATGTACCGCTACAGAAAGAACAACTCTGACGCGCCCAACGTTGACAAGGCGATGCCGACCCTGATAATCGTCCCTTCGACCTTAACTTCCATATATAAAACATCCATTTCATCAACGTCGCTGTCACTATCGCCATCGTTATTCCGACGATTACTATGGCTGCTAGGAACGGACCCCATGATTTATGTGAACCTGCAAAAGGCATCGAATTCTTATTATTAGGCCACAAGCGCTACATTCAGAATCGTTGCATCGTATTCCTATGATTTATCAACAACCGCTACCAAAATAATCGTTGGAATGCAGAGTACATATTCAGTTTCTACTACATGATCAAGAAGTAGAGATGTGACCAAACGTGGGTTCCGACGATGCTACAATTAAATGATCAACTGTCGCTTTCGCTAAAGAAAATGCCATTGACAATTCTGTTTACCCAAATGTCAATGCACTGAGGTAAAACAAGTTCAGTCAGTAATTACAACCCATGCCATACACAAATGTGATGAAAAACAAACATAATACATAGCATAATAGTTTTTTGTTTTTACCTATTGATCAT
>VMBQ01004378.1:6173-55386 GCA_007657795.1 Dreissena rostriformis | reverse complement strand
ACTGGCATAACAAAGTCAAACATCTACTGCTTCTTGTTCTACTCACTAAAGTTATGTAATTACCATGTTTATTTTCGTTAGTTTTGTTTGCTTTTATGCCTTTATGGCGAGTTAAAACTTCTGCACACAAAACAAAATTGATTTCTTCATCGTCACTTGGTATAAAAACACGCTTAACTCAATGACAACCTTAATCCAATCCTAATAAAAATACAGTTAAAACGATATGTACTGTTGAAAAGACGATGAAAAGTACAAACACAAACCAAAAAACGTTCGAACTAGTATCTTACCTTTAATTATCCTTTAAAATCCATAAATAATCCTTTTAACACAATAATTGTCGATTTTGCATTTAGGGTCTTTACTAATTATTTTAGCATATTTAAATAAAGACCCTTATGCCATTCTTATCACTTTTCAAAATTAATGTGTTTATGAACTCGATAAACTTTCCACTTTGTCACACGCTACGTCATATACTCTACAGAGTCAAAATTAAACTGGTGTGTTTCGTCACAGAAATTACGTCACACAAGATACGTCATAAATTGCGAAATCAATTGAATGAAAAATAAAAGTACGGAAAGCCTGTTTTGAGATACATTTAATTGGAAATTCGGCCTGCATTTATATATGGTATATTTATTTGAAAAGTAAACATTCATTTCGTGTAAAAATATAAAAAAAGTAGTCCCCCGCGCGTGACAACTCTATTTCAACACTGCTGAAAATAAACGCAAATATATCCCACAGTCGTTTATTTCGACAATGCACGTCTGAGGATGGGATAAAAATTTAGCATTGATTCATTACCGTATTTTAACCTTTGTATTCTGCTAGCATATACATCACTTTAAGGCAAAAAAAATAGCACGAACACGACACACGAAGCGACACACGAAATTGTGCGCGATACACGAATCGACGTGCTAGAATGAACCACGAAATATCGCCCTTGTGTAGGTAAAAAGGCGATATATCGTGGTAAATATCGCGTGTGGCTTCGTGTATCGCGCAAAATATCGTGTGTCGCATCGCGCAAAATATCATGTCTCGCGTTTAAAGGGGAGACAAAAAGGAAATATTTTCACTTCATCAAGCAAAAAAAAGGGAAAAATGTCCCCTTTTTGTCTCCCTTGATCTTTTGAAAACGCGAGAGTCGACAGGCGATATTATAACAGCGATATTTAAAAATACAAATATCGCGTGTCGCTTCGTGTATCGCGCAAAGTATCGAGTATCGCTTCGTGTGTCGTGTGTCGTGGTCTTAAATTAGACCGCGATACACGAGATTCGGAAAATATGGGCGATATTTGAATAATAAAATATCGTGTATCGCTTCGAGTGTCGCGCAAGATATCGTGTGTCGCTTCGTGTTTCGTGTGCTGCCCTTTGAACGCGAGACGCGATTTTTTGCGCGATACTCAAAGCGACACACGATATTTTGCGCGATACACGAAGCGACACACGATAATTTGCGCGATACACGAAGCGACACGCGATATTTACCACGATATATCGCCTTTTGTGCTACCTACACAAGGGCGATATTTCGTGGTACATTCTCGCGCGTCGATTCGTGTATAGCTCAAAATATCGTGTGTCGTTTCGTGTGTCGCGCAAAATATCGTGTGTCGCTTTGAGTATCGCGCAAAACATCGCGTATTAAAGTAGTGAACAGGAACAGAACAAAAATTTCTTATATTATTATTGTAAAATGTCTAAGTAGTAATACAATTTGCTTCTTTTGTCCTGATGCTTTGATTTATGTAAGACACTCAGGTTTAAAACCCCCGACCGTAATGAATACCCACATACGCATTGTTTTACCATTTCTATTGATTGTATTGATTATACGATTGAACAATTACGTGTTTTACCGGTTTAAATGTATTCATTAAACAAAGAGACAATTCAAAATACATTTGTTATAAATTCAGCACAATCATCATTGTGGTTTTGGCACACAAATCCCTAACGACAAGATCGTTGATATCTATGAAAATTCTGGTTACAGTACGATTTGTTTTTGACAATAAATCTCGATATGTGTTAACGAATTCTTTAAGTGATATTATGAGGTAGGTATTCATATCGATCTTTTGAGGAATTCCCGATACTATTCCTATAGGTAAGAATGATCTTCTGAAATTCACAATTATTACGTATATGCATAATACGTTATTATATAACAAGCGGTTTGAGAGTATTAACTTGAAGTTATCGTAAATTTTCTCATTAAAGGCAGTATTTTCTTTAGACAATAATACGCAAATGACTTAGTGTGTGACGTACAAGAATCACAAATCAGACCTCATAATTGTCAAAGTGTTTCTTAAAGCGAGTATATATTTTATTTTCGGAATATAAAGCCATCACATAAATATGAAATAGGAGTGTAACATAACACTTAAATAACTATATTTTAATGGTACCATACTTGAAATTATGTTTTAATGTTAAAGTTACTTGCGTGTTCTATTCTTTATGTTTTGTTACAGCCGCGTTGGGTCCAATGTGGCAAAAGTTAACGTCAGGGCTTAGCAGGCTTCAGCTCTATCTGACAATTAAATTGACTCACGACATAGTAGAACTTTCCGACTTATAAGAAACTCGTTCTCACGACTAAGTAACTTATAAATACGAATACGTTAGACATAAGAAATCGTTAAAACGTCGTGTGAACGACACGATAATACATGGGTGCGTCATAGTTACCGGTAACTCGTGATTATGACAATAGCTTATAGCGATACAAAAGACGCTAAAATAATTCTGGACTACATACATCGGATAGATTCGCGCTTTAAAATACTTCGAAAACTATGTTTGTTCTGATTGGTTGATAATGTCGTTGCAACGAGTTAGTTATCTCGTTCCTACGAGTGTGTATGTCGTTCCCATGGTTTAGCTGTGTCGATGCCATGAGTTACTTAATAGTCACCGCAGAACTGTCGTAACCACGACCTTTGATTTGTAAAATGGTTTCCCTCAATACCACAGAAGCTGCTCAGATGGGTTAAGTTTCTTCGTGGTTAAGTTGAGCGATCTAGGGAATATTGTCCCATTGTTTTCATCAACGTTTCATCAGAATTTAACATAATAAATTTGATCGTATTTTACCATATATTTGCTTTAAACACTTTTTACGAATGTGTTCAAGACACCTAAATAATTGATTAACTAGTGACGGTGTTGCTACGATTCCATGCAAAGAATCACTGAAAATAATAACGGAAACAAACTTAAAAAATGTCATATTACATCATACCAATTTATGTGTTTGAGACAAAGGTATGCTACTTAAATAATAATTTAAAAATAAGGACTGACATCGTATACAATAATGTATAGTGCCCTGTTTTTATCTACGTTTTTTCGGGTTGTGTTACTGACAGCACAATTACTAACGCTACAATGTTTGGGTCAGTTGCTGTGAAGTCCTTTTGATAAAACATGCAAAATGGAAATCTCCGGCTTGGAAAGCAGGACACAAGTTGGATAACCAAAATCGTCGTTCTTAACTTAAAGTTTGAAAACAAAACTACATATAACAATAAACGCAGAAGGCGCGAATGAACACAATAGAAACATAATGATCATCGATGACAAGTTTTATCTTATATATTTCAGGCAAATAACCCTTGGATCAGTTTGCTCTAGGATAGACAATAACTTTAAAGTTGACAAGGTGATGATATAGTAGGACGTCAGGACTATCCAAACTGGCAAGGCGGTGGTTAAGGTGGCCGTCAGGACAACACATTGGCGACGACTTGGTTTTGGTGTACCCAAGGACTATTTAAATTGGCAATGTTGTATAGGTACACATAATAACTACCCAAATTTGCCAGGCTGTATAGGTTGACGTCAGGGCAATTCAAACAGACAAGGGACTATAGGTGGACGTCAGGACTATTCGTCTTTGGCAATTCGACAACGTAGCATTGGTTGAAATCAGAACTATTCAGATTAAGTGGACGTCTTGACTACCAAAAGTGACAAAGTGCTAGACGTAAAAGTTGACGTCAGTTCTATATAAATTGGAAAAAAGATATGGGTGGACGTTATGACAACCGAAATTGGCAATATGGTATGGGTGGAGGTCATGCCAACCAAAATGGGCAATATGGTATGGGTGGAGGACATGACAACCAAAACAGGCAATATGGTATAGGTGGAGGTTATGCCAACCAAAACAGGCAATATGGTATGGATGGAGGTTATGCCAACCAAAATTGGCAATATGGTATGGGTGGAGGTTATGCCAATCAAAATTGGCAATACGGTATGGGTGGAGGTCATGCCAATCAAAAATGCCAATATGGTATGAGTGGAGGTTATTGCGACCCAAATAGGAACGGTGGAGGTATTGGTGGACGTCAGTCCCATTCAAATGGATACGATGGTATGGATGGACGTCAGAAGTACACACGTCAAGAAAAGGGCGGTGGAAAATGCACCCTAGGCAAAGTGATGAAAGCCGGCATCGGTGTGTTTTGCGACATCATAGAATTCATAAGTGAAGTATCTGATTAGTGGACTATGCATACAAACGAGCATATCACATTGAAAATGTGTGTTTGACTTGTATATTTATGTAGTGTGACTAAGTATATTACATTTAAATTCAGATGAATTATAAGTAAAATGATTTTGTTTCTACATAATATAATATTAAGTCTGTTTTGCTTACAACTACTTGTAGACCGAGAGTTCAATCCCTATTTGAGATTAAATTTGTAAGACGCATGTGCTTTGTTTTTTAGTGTTTAATTGTAATTTATTGCATGAACTCATTAAACGTATGGTGTATTATTTATAGTATTGGTGGCCTTTCTTTTTAATGCATGGATAATACACATACACTTGATGTGTAGCAACAATATACTTGTGAGTCATTTGACTTTATAAAAAACAAAAAAATGCCAATAAAGACCCATTTTATTCGTAAAGATGACATTAAAATGCAAATAAATAATGTATGCTAGAATAAACGTACATTTTAAAAGTAATATTTCCGTGAACAATGTGTTATCAAGAAACGAACCGTTGTGACAGCCGTTCAACATTATTGCTATTATATTCTTAGTAACTACTATTGATTTTATAAAAAACAATATACTCAATGCAAAACAAGATTTTAAAAATCAATTTTATGTGAAATATATTGTCAATGAAAAGAAGAATAGTGTTAGTGTGTCTTGTATGTTTTTTTTAAATACAGCTTTTACACGCCATCGATAAGTAGTAAAACCCCACGAAGAAAAACCAAATGCGCTGTAAATTTAGCTACTTACATGATTATTAGACTTACGCACACATATTTAAATAAAATGATAATTATGACATTTTATGAATGTTCGGATAATGTAAAGTCTTTTTGTGATACAAGTATATTTGATTAAAGTTTATACACTGAGAATTATATACACGATCAACAAGAGGACCAAGATGTTTCTCAACCTCTAGCCTGTGTACGAAAAAAGGGTATTATTTGAAAAATATGTGTAGGGATCACAATCTGATGCCACAAACAAATTAAAACGTTTCATATCCACACCAACAGGCAATGTTAATTTTTTTTTATTCCAAACATTGAATCACAGACTCACTCGGTTTAAAAGAAGAAGATTGTTGAAGTTATTTTAATTACCAGTTTATATAAATCAGGTGTGACTGGAGCGTGACCAGTTTTGAATCCAGGGGCATGAGTTGAAGAAAATGTGTAGAAGCCTACTATACGTATGAACACACGAGAGAAGAAGATGCTTTAACATATATTCTATTTGGGTCTTTATAAATCCCGTGACAACGTGGGCATAACCGGTTTTGACCCAAGGGCGTGATTTAAACAGTATGTGTAGAGGACCACTAGACGATGGTACGCACCAAAAATTAAATATTTGAGCATTGCGATTTTAGGGAAGAAGATTTTTTTTAAGTTTGCACATTAAAATATATGTTGGGCTCTCGTCCTCTACAAATGCAGCGGACCAGAACGATTTGGACGTCTTTGAAAGAAGATCAACCAAGGATAATGTCTATGAGGTTTCGTACAAATCCACCAAGCGTTCTAGGAGGTTTGTAGCAAATTGTTAACGACGCTTGACGGAGGAGGGCCGCCTACCATAATCGCTCACTTCGAGCCCAGGTGAGGATACGATGTACCTAAGGTTACAAAAGTTCGTATGTATCGTCGTTAAATTGGGCACTGTCCCTTCCGCCTAGCTTATTCATGAGGCTTGTTCATGCAATTATTTCTACGGTCGTGCTCCCCTACGTCTGATTCAAGTAGGGCATTTGTTAGCTTCTGACCTAAGTAGTTTAACTTAATATTGGTAAACAGCTAACACAGGAAAGCGTGAGGAGACAAAGCGACTGTTACGATCTTACTGAAATACTTTCGAAAACGACGAACAATTCAAGCAAACAAAATAACTAACGACACACGAAATAAATCTCTAAGATCCAAATAACAGAAAAATATGATTATAGCAAAAAGTACGCAGTATACAGTAAATTGATGTGAACATATAGTCTCGTTTGACTTCAATCAACAATATTCAGCTTATCAGTTAAGGGAATCATTTCGTTGGCACGCTTAATTGTTCACTTCTTTTATTTGCTTAGTTTTTAAATAATATAATAATTTCGTTAAAATTCACAATAAATAAAACTAAATTCTTGCATTAAGGTTACTTAGCTACGATTAACAGGCATTTCAATATCACTTTTACAAAGAAAACAAATGGTTCAATATAATTTTGAGTGCTAAACAATTTGTTTACTTTTTAAAGCATATTGTTTCAAATTCACTCTCTTAATATTTGACGTTTATATCTTTAAGGTTATTTAAGTAAAATATAAGAATCAAATGGGGTACTGAAATAAAACATTAAGGTTTTCCACTGTACCTTGTTTGCCCAGTGTATGGCCTGAAATTCGATCGAAACATGTTTTGGGGAAAATCTTATTTAACTTCCTGAATGTGTATGACAGAAAAACACATTCAGTGTTGTGCGATATTCAATCCTGTCTAAATTAACGGCAATTTTTTAAACTGGCGTAATAATAGACGCCTCTCGCATTGTTTTCGCGATTGGTTTACTTCCTATTTCGGTTTAGATGTCTGCGAACTAGATCTTCTCTTAATCTTATAGAGAACGCTGACTTAGAATAATCTTAATAAATGATTGTTAAACATTAATATGCACGACAAAACTGGAACACCTTACTATAAGCCCTACCTTAATACTTAGATGATTAGCATGTTCAGATCAGTTATTGAAAACAAAGAGTTGATCCATGTATAATTAAGATACTTATACATTGAATAATACGAAATTCGCACCGATACGCTTTTAAGGTTAGTATTTTTAGACGCCTCGAAAAAATGCAACATTACACAATGTCATGTACATGAAAACATGTTCACTATTGGGAGATCTCTATTATATGTTATGTGTTTTGTGGAGTATTTATACAAATCATGGAGACATTTTTAATTTTCCAAAAATACCGTTTACCGCGTATCAGTATAGAGTGATGAAAAAAAAAATGTGATTTTGTTAAACTTTTTAATAACATGTATTTTAGATAACCTTTGCACGAAATTCTCGTGATCACTCTATGTTATAATGTATACAACGATTGGTTGTTCTGATATAAAAGTACTATTTAAACATTTATAAATAAATAGCAATCATGGTCGTGTATAGCCTTGCACGGAATGAATGTCTAAGAGTCCGATAGAGTGACCATGGTTTATCCCCATACTGTGTCACGTTTATGGTGCAAACTAAAAGAATGTCAACACCAGAAATTGTAGATGTGGTAGTTGTGGTGCTAACGAAAATGAGAGTCAGTTGCATTTGTTTTGCAACCCCCCTGAATAATTTATTGCATTTAATTAAGTTTCTTACAATACACTTTCTACGCTGTCTGCGTTTTATTAATTTTGTCGCGATCGATATAACGATAGTATTCGCTTAGTCAGTGATTTGTGGTTTTAACAAATCCCAATACAAATCATCAGTAATTTATAAACAAGTTGGAATCACAGTGAGAGAAATCGTGGAAAAATGATTCGTCGAATTTCAATTGGAAGTAAATAACTGACCGACGTGTATTTATATGATTATATGGAATAATAATCGAAATTATTATTATTTCAACCGTGTTATTTTTATTATTATTATTATAATTATTATTGTTATTATTATTACTATTATTATGATTATTATTATTTTTATTATGANCCTAGTGACCTGAAAATCAATAGGGGTCATCTGCCGGTCATGACCAATGTCCCTATGAAGTTTCGTGATCCCAGGCCTAAGCGTTCTTGAGCTATCATCCGGAAACCATTTTGCTGCTTCAGGTCACTGTGACCTTGACCTTTGACCTAGTGACCTGAAAATCAATAGGGGTTATCTGCTAGTTATGACCAAGTCCCCTATGAAGTTTTGTGATCCCAGGCCTTAGCGATCTTGAGTTATCATCCGGAAACCATTTTACTTCTTCAGGTCACTGTGACCTTGACCTTTGACCTGGTGACCTGAAAATTAATAGGGGTCATCTTCCGGTCATGACCAATGTCCCTATGAAGTTTCATGATCCAAGGCGTAAGCGTTCTTGAGTTATCATCCGGAAATCATTTTCCTATTTCCAGTCAACCATTTTATTGCTTCAGGTCACTGTGGCCTTAACCTTTGACCTATTGATCTGAAAATCAATAGGGGTGAACTGCCGGTCATGACCAATGTCCTTATGAAGTTTCGTGATCCCAGGCCTTAGCGTTCTTGAGTTATCATCCGGAAACCATTTTCCTATTTCGAGTCACTGTGACCTTGACTTGTGACCTTGACCTTTGACCTAGTAACCTCAAAATCAATCAAGGTCATCTGCCGGTCATGATCAATGTCCCTATGAAGTTTCATGATCCCAGGCGTAAGGGTTCTTGAGTTATCATCCGGAAACCATTTTCCTATTTCCAGTCAACCATTGTACTGCTTCAGGTCACTGTGACCTTGACCTTTGACCAAATGACCTGGAAATCAATAGAAATCATCTGCCGGTCATGACCAATGTCTCTGTGAAGTTTCATGATTCCAGGCTCAAGCGTTCTTGAGTTATCATCCGGAAACCATTTTCCTATTTCCAGTCACTGTGACCTTGACCTGTGACCTTGACCTTTGACCTAGTGACCTCAACATCAATAGGGGTCATCTGCCAGTCATTATCAATGTACCTATGAAGTTTCGTGATCCTAGGCCTAAGCGTTCTTGAGTTATCATCCGGAAACCTTCTGGTTGACGGACCGACATACCGACACACCGACATGTGCAAAGCAATATACCCCTTCTTCTTCGAACGGGGGCATAAAAATGTACAACTTTACCTGGATCGACCAGCAAAAGATGAACCACGCAGCTTGTACATTTCTCAAAGAGATCAATGAAGCGAATTTGTATTATTTGATGCTTCAGCTGGAAAAAAAAACGATTCAGCTTAATATATAAAACATAAAATGAGACACACTTGTATCATTCAAATGCAATATCTCACTCTGTAAATCACTGCCGTTCTAGTGTCACTAATTCAGTAAAATTACCGTACCGTAACATTTATTTTGATACTGATTCAGTTTTATATTGAAATTCACTCAGTTATGGTTTCTGACAATTCCTTATTCTTATAAATGCCAAGATGATGGCATGAAAATGTTTAACGTGTGCAATAGTCATACGAAGAAAAATAGGTTCTAACTAAAACGGCCATTGTTTTACAATTAAAGTAAAGTTGTTGGCAGTACACTGTTACAGTAGATCGAAGTATTTCACCATAACAAAACGTATTTCACCTCCGCCATAGTCATATGTTCTTAAGACATATCTATCAATATTTTCAATATCCAAGACGTGTTTTTGCAAAGAAGATTTTGTACCTATTCAAAGTTCTTTCATAACGCATTAACGACTATTCTCAATGACCATCTTATTGAGATGATTTAAAAGCGATTTGGCATTTTTAATTTCGTAATTTCTCTTTCTTAATGTTCTCAACTGGTTGAAATGTTTCTAAATGGATGGTAATAATGTAAGCTTAAGAACGTTTGGAAACTTATTCCGAAAAGTATGGTTTTGATTTGACCACATGAACTGACTAATGTCTGGGTATATACGTTTAAATGCGACCTCAATTCTTCTTATGGGGTGGAACACCAAAATCATTTAAAGCCACACACCTTGAAATGAAGTACATGTTAATAAATACATATAGATGCAATTTGAAAGTGTGCAAAATTGTCATTCAATCTATAGCCTAGTTAGCAAGTCATTTATTATTTTTCAAACGGTACCGCTTTTAAAACCGAAAGTAGGATTTCTATAAGTATACGGCCATTTCGACAAACGCGATTATTTATAAGTTTGAAAGCGCAAAACGACGGATTTCTACCTTGTTACAACCAGATATATTATAATTGGCATAAAAAAAAATCGATATCCTAGTTAGCAAGAAATTTATTATTTTTCAAACGGTACCGCTTTTAACACCGAATGAAGGATTTCTAGACGTTTACGTCCATTTCGACAAACGAGATTATTTTAAAGTTTTAAAGTGCGAAAAATACGGATTTCTACCTTGTAACTACCAGATATATTTTAATTGGCATAGATAAAATATGTTTCTTATTTATACTTAAATTTGCTATGCCAAATAAGGTGTGTGGTTTTAAGTTAAGTTATTGATAACATATACACAGCGTTTGACATATTAATGATATTTGCTTCTTGATTCATTTCTGAATTCCACATTGATAAGCGACCGGGTCATAGGAATTTACATGATTCATGGACGAAATAATCGCATACAGCAATTTGGTGACACTTATTGATATACCTTGTTCGGTTTGCAGCCATGTATAAATGCAGACATGTTTGAAATAAAAACTGTTAACGCCTGTTCTGTATCAGTGTCGCACGCATTCTTTGTTTCTTTTAATTCCTTTATGAAACTCTCCATTTCTGTCAACTCAAATTCTTTCTGGAAAACACGCAAACATTTGGTTTGTTATTGACAATACTAATCAAGCATTCATGGTCTGTAACCTCCTTTATAGTATATCATAACATATTACCTTTTCATGCATGCAATCCTTGACAGGTTTACCGTTTTTTAAGAAAAACCCGACCGGTTTATGACAATTGCTTGGCAGAGAGTTTCGTAGCTTGCAGCACAACAATCGCTTCGAGGTCCAAGCCAGCAAAAGTTTTTCTATGTTGTCTACCTCTTCACAACATTTGGGACCCGTATCATAAACAATGCACAAACAATCGGCATTCTTGTCTGCATGTGAGATTGACTTTTGCTGCACATTAAGTTGTTCTCCCAATAAGTCTGCAATGTATGAAATTTTACTTGTATGACTATATTACTATTAACGCGAACATTGTTATGCAAATTGCAAAGTTGTGTACACGCTCGATCACACTAAAATAAAAGTGGTGTTTGTGAATTCACAATGTATATAAGCTTGTTTCTTAAACAAAGTACATGTTTGAAAATAATTAAGTGTCCATGTGTTAGTTCTGTCTTTATGATAAACCTCTGCGCATATCCCATGCAAGAATACTCGCTAAAACACAGTCATATACAATGATGTAATTGTTCTATGTACTAAACATGTCACATGTAAATACAAAAAATAACTAGAGCTTGCATGGCAGAGGCCGACTCTTATCCCATGGCCGCATAGATGTTATATTAATAGGCAATTTTGGTGGGCAAGGCCTATGTTGGTGGGGCCCCGTGGTGGGTAATGTGGACATGGATGGTCGAGATAGACCGTGTTATTATAAGAGATGTTCAATAATAATTTGAAGTCAATTGGTGAATAAATGAAGAAATTATGTTAAAACAAAATGTAGGCGGGGCGCCCCAGGGTTGGTAATGGGGCCATGAATAGTTGAGATTGACCGTATTGTCATAAGAGAAGTTCAGTATGAATTAGAAGTGAATCGGTGTAGAAATGAAGAAGTTATAGTAAAAGGCAATTTTGGGTAGGAAAACAATTTGGGTACGAAAAAATTGGGTACGAAAAGATTATGCCAAACAAAAATAGGGTGGAAAAAATTACGGTACGAAAAAAAAATGGGTACGAAAAAAAAATTGGGTACAACAACAAATTTTGGTACGAAAAAAGAATTGGGAACGAAAAATAATTTGGGTACGAACAACAATTTGGGTACGAGCAAAAATTTGGGTACAAAAAAAATGGGTACGAAAACAAATTTGGGTACGAACAAAAAAGTGGGTGGGAAAAAAATGAGAGTACGAAAAAAAATTGGATACGAAAAAAAAAATGAGTACAAATACAAATTTTGTAGGAAAAAAAAATGGGTAAGAAACAAAAATTGGGTAGAAAAAAAAGGGTACGAACAATTTTGGGTACGAACACTAAATTTGGGGTACGGGGACGTAGTTCCCATGCACCTCTCGATAAATTTGAAAGAGGACGGGAACCGAGCTGCCTTTACCTTTATCAATGGCCCTGGGGTGGGTAATGTGGACACGGATGGTCGAGATAGACCGTGTAGTCATAAGAGATGTTCAGGATTAATTTGAAGTCAGTTGGTGAATAAAAGATGTTATGTTAAAACAAAATTGGGGTGGGCGTGGTCTATGTGGGTGGGGCGCCCCATGGTTGGTAATGGGGCCATGCATAGTTGAGATAAACCGTATTGTCATAAAGATTTTTAGTATGAATTAGAAGTAAATCGGTGTAGAAATGAAGAAGTTTATGTAAAATAACATTACAAAAATGAGTGAAAATCTCTGACCCGGCCCCACCCCAACCCCCATTCTCCACTATCTCCTCCTACACTATTAGCACTAGAACCTTGAAAGTTACACACATGGTAGTTTTGAGCATATGTGCGACGGTGCACTATTTGGAATTTTGATCTGACCCCTGAGTCAAAAGATATTATCATGTGCGTCGCATATTGTTAGTAAAATGAGTTTTTTTAACCGATTTTACCCATTTATTTACCCATAACTTTTGACCCAAGGGTCAGATCAAAATTCCGTCACCGTCACCGTCGCACATATGCTCATAGCTATCATGTTTGTAAGTTTCAAGGTTCTAGTGCTAATAGTCTACATGTAGGAGGAGATAGTGGCCTGGACAGACGGACAGAAAGCGGAGATCAATACAATATCCCCACGCTTTTAAAAGCGTGGAAATAATAATTGAGTTTGAATATCTCTGTAAGAGCGACATGCTACATGTTTCCAAATTAAGTAAGAAAAATATTTTTAAACATCCAAGACTTAAGTAAGACATTTATAATAAATAAAATGGTATATGGAACTATGTGTACGTTTATTCTGAAAACGAAACTAAGATTACGATATGTATTGCAATATAAGACAGTTCGGGTTACTTTAATTGATTTGCTAGGGTACAAAAACGCTGGTTTAAAAGACATCTATTTGATATATCCGTAATGCATAGTGAGTCATGTTTATGGGCTAATGATATAACAACTACATCATTGTAATTGTACATGATTCAAAATGTACCATTTAAAAATAAAATATTAAATCAATTAACACAGTAAATAGTCCGTCTTCGAATCTTGTACGCAATCCAGAGGTTGTGTATCGAAACTTATTTAAACATTAATTTGAAAACGAACAAAAAAAAACATTTGGCCCAGAAAATACACGCTTGAATAAATCGAAATCACTTTCACCGAACAATATCGTCAATTGCTTTACATGAGGAGAAGTCATTTATTTAAGCCAGCACTACTGCATTACCCACTATATAACAATTAAAGGAAACATGAAACAGAATGTTGATTAAGAGCAGAAACAACATGTATTGTCCTCTCGTTTTTAAAGTACAAATTTTAAACTTCTGGCCCCGACTTCTTAAATATTCTTCAGTCTGTTTAACAAGCTTAACTTCAACACTGGATTGTCTTAATGCAATGCAGTTAACAAACATGTCACTGAAATATTAAGCTTTTCATGACATTTGATTTGACATAAATAGTATTAATACTCATTTATGCAACAGCAAACGGGCCTGGTAAAAGCATTTTGATTCAGCACGAAAATATACAAAAAAACATCCATTACTGTTTTTCCTTATTGTTGTACTTTAAAAGAAGGCAATTGTAAATCTTTACCTACCAGCAAATTTCGGAAATAAGACCGTTTGTATCAGGGCACCATAGTCGTTCACTGTTGTTGACAAAACCTCGTATGTGTGTTTGGACGTGAACGGTGTAGGAAGTACAATGTCGAAACGAAATGCCACTTTATATGAGTAATTGTAGGAAAGGCATTCATTTTGCCAATTAATTTTGATCAAGCTCTTTTCAGGTTCTATGCCACGCAAAAACCCGTTTTGTCTGTGTATCTCAATGTAATGCGATAACGAATCGATCGTTATAAAGGGTCCATCTATGCAACATTCACAATCCCGCAAAGCACATTTGCCACCTGAAGCTTTCATCGTGAATGCCTGTACCAACAACTTCGTAAAAAGACTTGCTTCGTTTAGTAAAGATATGGCCGTTTCCGTACTAGCAGTTGCGTTGAACTGAATGAGACGTTGTTTTTCGTTTACTCTGATTATTTCTGGCTCGCAACAGTCCATGAAAACTATGACTTTTTTAATGTGAGTACATTTTTGTATGTTGCTGTTTATGTGTCGCATGCTGACATATACATTCTTGCCAACTTTGAATCCTTGTTTGCCGTGGTGTCCTGAGTAGAGAAACACCAATGTGTGAAGATGGTGTCTGTCAATCGTCTTAAATGCAGCATCAATCCGTGCTAAAACAGGCTCGGTTGTTTGCGTTGCCGAATCAATTGTTATCACAGTGCTAGAAATATAATAGGACATAAGTACATTGAACTGAACAGTAACAATTATGTATGCTCCAATCAAAGTTATCAATTTTTCACATTGTCAGATTTCTTTGTCGCTTCCTATGACATTTAACAATTGATGAAAGTATATTGTTTTGAATTATTGTTTAACTATCTTAAGCTTACACATGAAAACGAAAAACGGATAATGCAATTACAGTTAAGATATATAGGACAAGCTAGAACAATACATTCGATAACAAAGTACAAAATAAACGAGTAAGTCCAATGAATCTATGCTTAAATATCTACAACCTCAAACTAACTGGGCAAGAAATAAATGTAACTGTTCTCAAATCAACCAACTATTACTTAACAAAACGCCAAGAAAAGTCTTATTGGGGGGAATAAAATATGAAATAACGTACACTATAACGGCANATATATATACATATATATATATATATATACGACCCTAGAGCGTGGCTATTGTTGACCCCAGGAGCCGTTTTTTGAACAAGTATATGACCACTTTACGATGTTATAAACCAATAACCAAATCCCTGACCATTTGGCTTTCAAAAAATCTTTGTGTAAGTTTTTATTGTTTACCTACATATATTAGTTGACCGCAACAATAAGAACAACTTTGAAAGAAGGTCATTCCAGGATGATTCAGTGTACGTTCCGTAAAACTCGGATCAGCGCATCAAGAGTAGAAGTCGTAAGAATAGCAATATACAGCACACATGTGAGAATGGAGTGAGGGAAGAAGGACATCACGATATCCTTATGCTCCTTATGAGGTATAACTGCATTACGTGTCTTCGGTGCGGGCTTTTATTTATGGCAGAAACCAATGGCCAAACAACAAGGCACACACCTAATGTAGTAGACAAGACACAGACCTACACAACAAACACACACAAACTGTGGAAAATGCCTTGCAACAATCAACCTAAATAATTGGGAGTTTAAAAAGCATCGAAAAGCAGGTTTCATAGCGGTACATTTATATAATGCAAATCTGTTTATATTTAGTTGAATGATATTTGGTATGGGTTTATGTTGGTCTAAAAAGCCACTACTTCTGACGCCTGACAGATATAAAGATCGAGTAAAGTTGGACCAAGATTGAACGTGGTCACTACTTGATACGATATAGTGTTCCATTCAAATTTGGCTCTGGTCAGTGTTTTTAC
Source organism: Dreissena rostriformis (assembly GCA_007657795.1). Lineage (NCBI taxonomy): Eukaryota > Metazoa > Mollusca > Bivalvia > Myida > Dreissenidae > Dreissena > Dreissena rostriformis. Next base: position 39,289 of record VMBQ01004378.1, on the reverse strand, counting down.
CACAGTCAGACTATACTCAAATCATTGTAACTAATTGTAAAAACATCCCCCGTACTGTTTACACTTGATTGATAATCGTAAATCTTAATGATTTATTAAACGTACTTAATCAACATCCACTATAACACTATTATCTAGTACTAAGCTTGTTTGCAATCATAATATGTATTATGGTGTTTGCATTTGGACACTATTTATGGTTGTCTTTGGATAGCTGGTACCAAAACAAAGTTCAGAAACATATGTCAGATACTGACCACTTTCCAAAATGAATCAGAGGTAGCAGGATATTGGCCGTAGAAAGGATTACATGACCAATCACCACACAAGTTATATATCAGCACAGTTTGGTTTATATAATGAAATAAAAAACATAGTCATAAACATTCATCATGCGCAGGAAGTTGCTTATATCCAGGATTCTATTAAACTGGTCCTGATCGGTATTTTATATACTTGTTAAAGAGCGTTGTTTTTAATTGGTGTGTACTTTAAACTGCACATGGATGGATAATGGAATACTATGTTTCTGTTAATTGTATAGTGATTTGCAATTTATAGTGTTTTTTTGTGTGCACGAATTTCAGATATAAAAAACGTTTCGATATTCATTTAATAATGAACTTAAGTATAAAGGATCTAGTTTATATGTTAAAGAGACAAACAATAGAAAACAAAAGTCCACAAGTAATGAAAATGTAACGTGTTTTATTCTATGCAATGACAATGATGAGGGTGATTGGATGTGACAGATAGTATATTGAAGCTAAAACCGTTTCAATAGTTTAATGAGTTGCCTATTATTAAATGACCCGTATATGTTAAAGTGATAATCAGACACCATCCTCTATATTAACTGCATATAACATGTTGCACTACAAAGAACCGGTGGTCACATGAACATCTCCTATCACAATTAGAACTATTTAAACACACACACACACATTTATGTATATGTATAACTTCAAGTTTCAACTTTGACCTTTAAGCGAGCGACATGCTTGTTGCAAGGGACAAGTCCTCTTGACAGAACACATTAAACGAGTTATAATGTCTTATTTAATCTAAAAAGTACATATACATATACATAGATTATAATTTCTTATAATTAGGTGAAAGTTAAACATTGATTTAATTAGTTGAGTTTAAAATAACTGAGCTTGTATTCTTAGACTACAATACTGGTAAAGGTCGCAAAAAAAAATAACTACACATCTTTGATAATTATTTAATCAATGTTCTATTAGCCAACGTATTTGCTTTTTAATGATAGACTTCTTTAAGAATGTGTCAATAAGAATATTATATGTATCATTTTGGTCTAAAAATAAATGAAGAATGCGTATTGTATAATGAATATAATGCTTAATATTGATACGAAAAGAGACTTTACCTTACACACATTGATGGAAGAACCTTCGATGATATAGCATGTGCAAGCATATTCACATCATTTTGAAAGGAATCGTTGTCTTCGTCGAATCCAGCTATTAAAATGGCACCCCATCCATCTCCTAAAATAGTGTTGTTTAGAGATGAGTGTTCATATGAAGATAAACGCTAATTAAAGAAAAATGTATTTTATAATATTGTGTGAATGTTTACAAAATAATAACAAATACGTTTATAATTATTTTATCAAATACATATTATACAAAAGCCCAAAAGTTGTTTTGCATTTTACCTATGATGGATTTGATCTCGTTATCGCACTCCTGACACTTGACCGGATTTATGTACGAATTCCTCATGCAGGCACAACAAATTTTGATTTTTGTTGCGCAGTTAGAATGATTTATTTCTGATACTTGGCGGAAGGAAAGGTGTTCTGAAATACAATTTGTATACGTCTACTGACAATATGATTTAATTCATTCGTAAGTATGGCATTTAATGTGACTACCTACTACCTTCCATTCTCGCTAAAAATGTTAATTCGGAGCACACACAATCTTAAACTACAGATGGAAATTGGCACGCAAAGAAAACGTCAATACACTGTAAAAGGACGACCTCTTGTAACGTTGTGGAAAAGTTAAATTTGGCTTATATTGAACACAATGCTTAAACAAAAGTTCTGCTGTTTCAGTTAACAAACTGAAAAAGTATTTTAAATATAAACCGCTATCATTAAATATGTTTCAAGTTTTCATATGCAATATTGAATTTATGTTTGTTTTAACTATGTTAAATGTATAAATTAACATACAATCATGCCAACTAATTCATTTCAATATGATTTTATCCAAATTACATTTTTTATTTGTGCACAAATTTAACACTACACCTCAGAGCCGGTGCAAATTAGAACGGTCTTATTCCGGTAAATATGTACTTCAGATAGATTTGTATGTTAAACATGTTAATAAATGCAGTTATTGTATTTAAAGGTCGTCATCCAGATATGCTGACGATATTTATGCTGCTACCCCGGGATTGACATTTACAATTGGTGTGGAGCAATTTAACTGGGGTGTGGGCGGCATACTACTACATTCTAATTCCCAATGATGCCTTTGATCCGGAAGATACACTGGAAAATGTGAGCAATATTACTATACATGAAAATAGAAACGGAAACCTATCCCTCTGTCAATATCTTATGAATTAAGAAAACTGTTTTAAACAATAAGAAGAGGGTCATTATGTCCAAACATGGATAACCTTAGTTCTGAGACACCCATTGTTGAAGACTTGACCAGGTACTCTAGTTTTTTACCACGCTTAACCCAGATCAAACAGGGCCTTTAGATTGTCGAGATAAATATTCTGACAAAGTTTTATCAATACTGTGGCTCTGGTGAGGTAACATGTTTGTTATATATATATAGTTGACTGAGTAACTAGTTTTAAATCGCATCTCACCCAGATTCAAACTTGGCCTATATATTGGCAACATTCTGAACAAGTTTTAACAAGCTTGAGTAACAACTATTGCCCCTAAATTGTGTATATATATTTTCTTAACGCAAGCGACCCAGATTCCCACTTAGACTTAAAATTGATAAAATGTACATTATGGCCATGTTTTATTAATATTGAGTCATAAATATGTCCTTTAGAGCCTTAACAAGTTTTTCTTAAGATTTGACATGGTGAACTAACCTTAAAAACACCTGCCTTAGATTTGAGCCCGGCCTAGATATGGTCACGATAAACACGCAGACAAAGTTTTATCAAGATCGAGTCATAAATATGGACTCTATCGTCGTAACAAGAATTTTCTAAGATTTCACCTATTGGTCTAGATTTTTTGAGGCACACGACCCAGATTCAAACTGGGCTTATATTTTATTAAAATACAAATGTTGACTTATAAATTTGGGCTTTATAGTTTTTACAAAGTTTTCTACGATTAAACCTGGTGACCTAGTGTTAAGACGCAGGTTTTGAAACGTACGCAATCCATGTTTGAGCTCGGTCTAAATATCGTCAACAAAAACGTCTTAACATCGTTTCACCACGATTGAGTATAAATGTAACTTTTACAATAGTTACGAGGTTATTTCTAACATTTTAACTATGATTTGGACACACGTGACCCAGTTTCGAAGTTTGCCTAGATATTGTTCAGATACACATTCTGACAACATTTCATCAAGATTGAGTCATGAGTTATATGTTACTTCTACAGTTATAATAAAGCTCACGTTATATACGACTTGATGACCATTTTTCTGAAGCACGTAACTCAGATTCGAACTCGGCCTACCTACTGTCAAGATTAACAATGTGGTGAAGTTTGATAACGGTCATGAGTGGTTCCAAGTTGTTGTTTTTATGAAATTTTAAATGATGACTTGTTTTTGATTGCACGTGCCCTATATTCAAATAGAGCCTAGGAAGTGCAAATATTAATACACTGGTCAAGTTTTATCAAGATTGGATCATAAATGTTGCCTTAAGAGAGGCTACACGCTTTTTGTAAGATTTGACCGGTTGACATAGTTTTTGGTCGCACGTGATCCAGATTCGAACACAGCCTAGTAAATGTCAAGATGTAGATTTTCACCTTTTTTTACCTGGATTCAAACTTGGCCTACATATTGTCAAGATAAATATTCTGACAAAGTTACATCAAGATTAAGTAATGAATGTGGCGCGCCAGGTACATTAGAGTAATTTTCATTGTTTATAAAAAATGCAAAAATATGCCGTTTCAAGTTTTCTAACATACTCTTCACCGATTATCCAGGATATGTTTGTGATAATAAGATTGAACTCAAGTTTGATAACTAGCCAAACAATATGGTATCCCATGGGGTCCTTTTTTATCACAGGAGTATATTCTGTCTACGACCTTGTTTGAAGATAGTATGTATGCCAATGGTCCACACGTTTTTGAAACATCGCACGATAAAACCAGAGGCATGCAACATGTTTTCACAGATTGGCACCAAACACGCTTCAGAATTGTATCTTAGACATCAAATTATAACTCAATAATTAATGATATCAATAACTAACCTGCTTCCATTTGTCTATTAACAATACATATTTCGCAGTTATTGTCATCCAGGACCGTCCACTTTTGTATTGACTCTTTGATTACAATCGACTGTTATGAAAGTCAGATAACAATTATTCAACATATTTTCATTTACAACAGTTGCAACAAAAATCTTCTTTTCATAATAAAGGAGGAGAGAAAACACGTTTTAAACATAAATATGCAATAGTGAACACAGCGTATAATATATGTTTTTAAGAGTTGTTGTTTTTTTCTGAAAATAATAAATAATGTACCGTATTAATGTCATAATTAATCAAGAGGGCGACGATGGCCCTAAAGCCCTCGCATAAGTTCAAGGTACCCCGAGTGTTGAATACTTGACCTGTTTATCTATTTTGTGACGCAGGTAGAATCCAACTAGACTCAGATATGATAAGGATAACCATTGTGACCAATTGTAGTCAAGAGCCATTAATGCAGCTTCAAGTGTGGTATCAAGCTTTTTCTTAAGTTTGGCCTGGTGACCTTGTTGTCGGAAGCGCATTATTCAGATTCAAAAACGTCATAGATATTGAAATTATTAACATTCTGATCAAGATACATCAAGACCGAATCATAACTATGGGCCCTTGAGTGTTAACAAGCTTCTGCTTAACCTTGTGACTTTGTTTTTTGACGAACCAGATTTGAACTCAGCATAGTTATTGCCATGATAAATATTCTGACCAAATTTGATTAAGATTAGTCAAACATGTGACCTCTTAATTTGCAGCATGTTTTTTTTTACTTGACCTTGTGACCTGTTTTTGGATACACGTTACCCAGACTCGAACTCGGCCTTTTTATGGTCAAGATAAATTCGCAATACGTGTTATAAAACTTGGGTCATACATGTGACTACTAGAAAGCTCACAATGTTTTTATAAGATTAAACTTACAGACCTAGATTTTGTGACGCACGTGATCCTGATTAGAATTCATCATAGATACTGTAAAGATTATATTCTTACAAACTGTCATACAAATGACTATGGTGGCCTTTTGAGAATTAAAGAGCTTCAAGGTCATGATATACGACATGTTTACGACGCACGACCACAATAGCTTACGATGATTCGTGCGCTGGTGAGCTTAACATACTACCTATAGGTGAGATGTGTAATCAACACCCACCCTCGTATTTATATATGTTGCCAACTAAATTTTCCGGCTTCAAAATCCGCACAAACTGTAGAACCAAATATTGACACTGTCATTACCTGAATAATAGTTTACACGTATGCATAGGCTTACATTTTTAGATTTAATTTAAATATTAAATATTGCGGGTTGTGGTAACGTATTGTATAACTTTTTGTTGAGTACAAGATTCTCACCTTCAATGATGTTTGTATTGACGCTGATGATATTTGGCCACTTGTTACGTCAGCATCTACGCTAGATATACATTGACTAGCTATACTGGACAGATCCTTCCAGACAGAATCATGTGTCCATATGTGTCTCTTAAACATGTCAAAAGAATCAAATTGAGTTTACTTTTTTATGTTAGATTTATGTTCATGGTATTTTAATTTAGAAAGGTCAATGCTGAAGAAAAACTTCATTAAATAATATACGTACTGATTTTTTCCTGAAAAAAAGTACTTATGGAACAGACGGACAGGAGGAACATGTTTGTAACAAATGTTGGATTCGGAACAACGTACAAAGCAGCGAATATATACTTCCTATTATGGTGGATCATACACACCCAAATTAATACATTTTTCAATTTATGTTATTAGTAATCTTACGCTGTAAACCTTATAGGAAACTGTAATTCGAAACCTATCATTTGATGGCTTCCAATAACATAGAGAAATAAGAGTATACGAGTTGGCCGTCTTTGGGCGCCTTTTAAATACCACGCATGGTACATAATCAGGTGTACCGGAAAATCAACGATATTGTTTTATCTGTAAAGTTGTGTCGAAAGTGAACAGCATGCCTTGATGATGCCCTAATGATATGTCCACTATACGCAAATATAAGAGCCACTGTAACAGAAAGTGCTCTTTTGGTAAATCCAAGTTTCAACGCACTTAACCCAAGAGAGAAAATGAACGTTTTGCTGTCAGATGAACGCATCATTAAACCCAGTTCCAGAGCTTGTCTTGACATTTTAATAAAGCGACGCAACAATGTTTATATATGATTCATTCAATATGTGCAAATAGTCAATTGCTTATAATATAGTAATATACCTTGTAATTCATAACTAAAAAGCTGTTTATAATGTAGAAATTGCATTGTCTCATATTGTATATGTGTATTAATATATTTTATTTTTATTTTAAATAACATTAGTCAATTTTTAAGGATCTTTATTATATTTATAACAGATGTGAACGTTTTTGTAATGTAGAAACTTATTGAACACTTTTAGAATTTTTAGAACGATAGTCTCTCGAAACTCTTTTGGAGTGGTTTAATACATATATATAATGATTTTGTTNTGTCTGTCTGTCTGTCTGTCTGTCTGTCTGTCTGTCTGTCTGTCTGTCTGTCTGTCTGTCTGTCTGTCTGTCTGTCTGTCTGTCTGTCTGTCCGTGTCTACTTTCAAACAATTTAATGGCCTATGCTGAACCTTTCGTGGATTTTTTTTGTTAAACACTGTTGAAAATGTGTTTCTTTATATCATTATAATTATAATATGTATACAATTAACACAGAAATGTGCTGCATAATAGTATAAAGCCAATAAGAATTCAGTTGAATTGATATTGGTGTATTATGTTTGGGCTGCCGTCATCTCTTTAAGGCTTCGCCCTCAAGCTTATATGGAAGCCATCGATATAATAACGAGTTTAATATGAAATAAACTAAGTATAATATATAATATTTTAAATATAATGTTGCTTTCCCATTTACAATAGACATTAACGTTTACGCTTAAGGTTAATGTAACTTATAGTATGTAAGTGTAGTCCTTCAAGTCCCATGCGTCTACCGAACTATTTGCCTTCGATCAATTATTTGGTGTTGGCGTCTTCACTCCAGGATATAGTTAATATAGTGAAAAATGGAACCCAAGAAAGTAAATCAGGATTGAAATTATAAATTACTTGGCTGTTAAGTCAAATGTCGAAATACGCTTTAATTTTTCTTAGTTTGTTTGATATGTTGTTATATATATTTATTTTATTGTGCGCAACCAAATGAAATTTAAATACTAAAACAAAATATTGAGTGTATATATATACATACCTACACACTTTTTCAAACGATACGAGTTTAAATTACAAATACAAATTTACCTGTATCAAATCTTCAAAATTCCCCACATCCATAAGTGCCAATGGTGTCTGAAAACGACATTTTCCCTCAGGTCCTAGGCCGGTTAACATTTCCCGAATAACTGGGGAAAAAAACCATACATTTATAACGCATATTATATAACTAACGAAATAACAAAAAGCATACTGACCATCGTTTAATTGTGTTATATTGCATGTGAACTCGTCATGTAACCAAATAATTAAATGCAAACGAAAATTATAAAAATTAACTTATTTTGACAAAAATGGAACGGGGCCAATAATACAAGACGTAAAGAAGGTGTATATATCAAACATATGAATAATGAAGCACCTGAAACTTGATCAGAAGGAAAGTTCCTCCCCGTAATACGTACATGTGAGTGGTACTTTTTATATATTGTTCATGGGTGATACAAACAACACAGCGTTCTATATAAAATGAATGAAACCTGTTTACCGCCTTTAAACGGATATGTTTTAGGATTATAGCCGATTTTGTACACACATTCCGAATTATAAGTACGGTATGTTTATTTTTACGAACTAAACTACAGAAACTGTGAAATGTCACGATTTACTCAAGTCTTACCAACACCGAAAGCATAATAATCCAATAAGGGGCTCGTTTTGTGAACACCCGTTGGACGGTATAATTCCGTTCCTGCTAAAAGCGCTGTTGTTATATTGCTTCCTGTCATTGACTCCCTTGATAAGCCAAAATCTATCAATCTAGCGTTGAATTTTTTGTCAAGCACGATGTTCTTTGACTTGATGTCCAAATGAAGAATGGTTCCCCTGTTTGAAAAAAATAATGAATATGAAAATATATACTTAAAGTTTGGACGCAGCGACAATACTATCTCAGACCTCTACTGGCAATGATTCCATCTGAAAAAACTAACTAGCATCCCTGTGATCAGGATAAGAAAAATAATGGTAGTGCGTGTTTATATGGATATGTTTTCTAGTATGCATCCAAGCAACATATAACGAATTCATACACTACAAAAAAATCGAAAGTGTCGGCATAATTTGTTGATACTTTCAGAACACTATTGGAATGCATTTGGGAGAATTGGTTCACCGTAGTGACTTGAGGAAACAGTGTTTTTTTCAGTGCCGACATAAACATTCATTAGACACAAAACAGTTTGTACCAGAGATGGGTCAGAAATGATTGTGGTTCAAATGCTTAAAAAAAAACAATCGTGTTCGTAATTCAATGTCAATATAAATATAGTAATTGAAGACATACCGAAACGAATTATGTGTATGCATGTAGTCCATCGCACAAGATATTTGGTAAATTACTTTCACCCTTGTTTTCCAGTTAAGTAGAACCTTGTCCCCGTTGTCGGATCGAAGAGCATCGAACAAATCACCATTTTCAAAATACGGTGAAATCAAAAAGTATTTCCTGTTATGTGAACGATATATGTATAGAAAATAATTCGAAATTACGACAGTCACTGTTTACAAAAGTGATATTCATACAATGTAATAATGTTCTAAAGGAGACGTGTAAATTAATAATAATATAACATGTAACGCACACACATAAGCACGCACACACGCTTGTACACACACAACTACATACCCCACACACAGAGATGTATGCGTGTAGTTACGTTTAGTGAAACATAATATCAAGAACTAATTTATTATTATTATTATTTATTAATAAAAGCGTATCTTACATTGATTTGTCCGCCTTTATGACCGGTGTATGTTTGCCAGGTATGTTTAAAACCAATAAAGAGTATATAGAGTGGTCACAATTGTTTATTATATGGCATATGCATGCTTAGTATAATGTCGGATGACTGAACTGTTCGGATAACACAAAGCAAATTTTGCGTTGAAAGTGCGCTTGAGTGTCGTTTTCATCTATGAACAAAGCTTTTTCGTTTCAATTGCAAAATCTTACCCAATCGAAAGATCATCGTGGTATGCCAGCATTGGAACAATAGCAAAATGTTTCACGCGTGATGCCAGCTTCTCCTAAAACAGCGCTCTTGTAAATGCATTTGTAACAATCAACAGCACGAGCTAATGTATAATACATGTATAGATGCGAATATGCATGTTGTTCACATTCCTGATAAGGCAAATATCCACATATACCAAATATTACATATACTCACATTTTTAACGGAACCTAAAAGTTGCGTCTGAGATTTTGAGTTCTCATCATCTCCTCCGATTGCCTTTATGACTAGTTTGTGTTTGAATCCAGGAATAGGAACACGAGCTTTAAAAAAAAGAAATGACTTGCAAAATGTACAAGGGAACATTAAAACAGAATATACAGTAACATTTTGAAACCAGTTAACAAATAATAAACAAGATATACATTTTTGAAATTATACTAGCTATTATAGAATTGTGGTTCTTGTTTTATATAATACATAAATAATTATAATTTATATGTTGACATAGATATATACTTACAAATATATATTTTACCAAATCCACCACCCTTCTTCGTTAGATCGGAACAGTTTTGTATCTGCATGAGAAAGGGTTTGCTCAGTTCAACCAATCTGCCATCTTGTAAATGTGATGTAATCTCTTCGACTTCGCTTTCATTCCAAACACCATCCACTGCAGGTGTTCCTACCGATTCACTGGTTTCTGCAATAATATATAAAATGTATGATACTCGTTACTATAATTATTTCTATTTCCTGTCTACTTCTTTTAAATAGAGTCATTAACATCAAGCATGCACTCAATTCACTTTTCGAACATATAATATAAGAATAAATGGCATCCTAAAATGACATCAGTACAACGTTTACTTTCTATTTAATTGTACGTGAATTAAAATAAGCACACTTAGACTATAACGTTTCCTTACTTCTGTAAATAACTAGTTGCAAACTTGTCTTAAACTCACAACCATTGTATTTTATAACGGAACCTGAATCATTGTTTGGGGCTAAATAAGTAAGTTAGACCATGGAGCTCATTTAAGAGAACTTTTTGTAATATGAAATGACAACACATTCAGCAATTATGTATCTCAACATGTTAAATCTGATTATAATTCTATTTCTAATAGTTCAACCATTGAATCAATGGCTTACACAAATTGTACAAATGTTAAATAAAATATTAAAACTATATGTTATGCAGAACTAAAATACGATTCCACACACGTTATCGCTCAATTACATGATTAAATGGTAAGCTGGGAAATTGAAATTATTGTCGTCAATTTGAACGGACATATATAGCAACACAAGGAATGTGGATTTTATCATAAATAAAGGCATTGGCGCTAGAATAATGTATGTTCATTGTAGGGTAAAATACACTTAATTATAAAAGTCATCTCAACACTGTTTCATACAATGAACCATGATTGAAGGTAAACTTATCAGTTTAAATGCTGCTAGTAATTAATCAAATAAAATGTTGCATAATAAACTATGCAGAATGTGAATTTTTTTTGAAACAAAAGATCCGAAGAACGAACGCTGGACTATTTCAGTTATGATATTTAACTTTTTGCATAATGCAGTGATCACAATGGCCAGTTTTCTTTGACATCAGCTGAGATAACGAGTTAAAAAAAAGCCAGGAATGGCTATGAATCTTCTAGGGAATGTTAAAATGTGTCAAGGTAGAGTTAGCTTCGCTGTTATTTTTATGAACCACGTGTTATAAACATTTCCATTTCTGTGTTAAAGGGACTGTAAACCACGAATGACGAAAAAGGAAAGCTCTAAAATACCTTATTTTTTACAATTATTAGTTTATAATGATTAAAATATCACGACTGGTAACATTACTTGAAAATAGTATTTTTTATTTTTACTTTATTTTTTTATTTTTTTATTTTAACTCGGTATGTATACCAGGTTACTACTTGTTAACTATAAATAACGCAAGTAGATTGATCATCATCGTCACGTGGTTAGCCCAGGAATGTAAATTGTGCATGCGTAGTGAAATGTATATATTTTATATATAATATGATCAATCTACTTGCGTTATTTAAAGTGTGTATATCGTTATGTCACCTGTTTTCGCGATGTACTTTCGATTTCACATCGCGAAATTTTATTACCGAATATACTGAAAATATGAACTTTTTTCAAGTAATGTTATATACCAGTCATGATATTGTAATCAATATAAACTAATAATTGTAAAAAATACGGTATTTTAGAACTTTTCTTTTTTCGTCATTCGTGGTTTACAGTCCCTTTAAATGTACATTCATAGTAAATATTAAAATAAAACAAATGAAACTGTGACTTTAAGGAATACTATTTAGTGTTAAACAAAGCCTTCTTACTGGCTTGACCCGATATGGTCAGAGTTGTGGACGGACCAGGTTTTGCCATTGGCTGTCTGATTGTCGGATGGTCTGTGTCAGAAGATCCTGGACCTGAAACATGTTAATTAAAAAAAAAGTACTTCCTACGAGAATTATTTTATTATAAGGATATCAGTAGAACTGATAGATGCTCCCCAAATCGGTCATAATGTTACAACAATGACCAAGTTGTATCATAGAAAATCATTGTTGCCAACTGTTACCTTAACCTTTGGATCTAAATCAAGATCATGACACATATTTTAAAAGTAATAATGTTTTAAAAATCATTTCAGAATACGTACAGTCCAAACAAGCTGACCTCAAATAAGTAAGGTCTAATATTAGTGAAATGACTTTCAACGTTAAATGCCAACTTTGACCTTGACATACTTAAAAAACGTTTCCACACAAGTTATCGCCCAAATACATGTAAATTTAAATGGGCATAGAGCAACACAAGTTATGTGGATTTAATCATAAATAAAAACTGGCGTTAGAATAAAGTATATGAATTGTAGGATAAAAACAATTTAAAACAAACCTTTGAAACGAAACATAAAATCATAAAAACATGGTTTCTATTGTGGGTTACATTGAAACGGTTAATTTAAAGCATTGGTTGCTTTCGGGAGCGTAGACCATGTACCTCGTAAGTAATAATATATTTAATTTATTTTTTATCTCGTATAATTTCAAATTCAAAGGTAATGATACAACCATAAAAAACATTAAGGAGAATTATTGTTTTCATTTAGTGGATGAGACCGATCATCCAAAATATCTTCTCAAAAATAATACATATTTTTATGAACGATATTTCTCACTTTTAAAGAAAATATTCATTCGATTACACCCAAAGCAATTGAAACTTCTTGTTATTTAATGCTATTTCTTGCTTCAATATAAGCTGGATTGAACCAATACCTTCTAGACATTGTATGGAAGTCACCTCTTCAAAGTAGGACCGTGGAAAGCAAAAAGCCATAATAAATAACAGGTACGGCATATTACCATCTGTTTGTTGTTAACATCAATTTTGAACGTTCTTAAGTATTCACTATGGCAAACATTAAAACTATTTTTCAAATTATTTGAAATGTAAACTTGAAATGTGTCACACACACTGATATCCACGAACAGTACATGCTGGACACATACAAACCACTTTATTTTCTATAGTGGGCAAAATACCAAGGGCAATAACAGTGCCAAAATGTGTCGCAGCCAACATTACTTCCTTAATAATCATCTACACATTAAAGTCATCCGCTTATGATTTAGCACTCCCCATTAAGCAGTTAGGGGAGAAAACCACACACACTTTAAGGACTCTATTTTTGATTTCGTAAACAAATAAGAAAACAACAAGTAAACAGCTTTCCAAATAAAATGATTGTATGCCAAAGCATTATCTAGATAAATAATGCAAACATTGTCTTGATACAATCTCATGTGCCCTCGACCTTTGGCCTGATGATCTCAAAATGCGTCTTCCGTTCCTCATATGAAGCCACTATACCAATGTGCATGATTAGAGGTGCACTAATTCCCAATACCTGAAGATGTTGGGTTTGGAAATTGGATATCGAGAAGGAATTTAGTTTAAACCGATTTGTTTTAGCTCGATTGCATCGAAAACCTTATTAACCATGTTATTATTGTACTCAAATGAATATATTTTGCGTTCGTTATTCATTTTATGATAAACGTACATCCGCAACTGGTGAGTGGTACCCTGCTCGATGCACTACAAGTGTTTCTAATTGTGATTCATGGTGTTGGTCCTTGCCTCTCCAATCAGTACTTGCTAAAACCAGCACTACAATTTTTTTTCGCTAGACTTACATGGCTCCTGACACGTCTCGTATGTAACTGTGGCCACTGAATTCATAGGAATTCCTAGCGTTCCAGAACTTATTGACGCATTTCTTCTGAAATTATATGTTCGATTTTATTTTGTTATTATTGTGTTTATGATGGCTTCCCTATATGTTGAACCAATGAGTGTATATGCATGTGCTCTTAAATAGTAGAACACAAGTATAACTAATGAAGTTAATTAAAACAAATTATTAACTGAAGAGCATTTTGGGATCATAATGAAGCAAATACTTCCAGTTTTATAAAATCTACTGATATAATGCAGTTTGTATACTGAATATATATAAACTAAGACAATACTTTTGCACAAAATCAAATTAAAAAACAATCTTTAAATACATGTGTACCTTTTTTTTGACGGACGATCATTACTATGACAACCACCACTATACAAATACAANATCAGACATAAATATTTGAAGTTTAAGCAACGTCTGTATTCTTACGAAATAATTAAGCCACGAGTATAGTTGTATATGCAAAATTAGACATCATCTACGTAAGAATATGAGATAACGCCCAGCTCTGCATGTGTAATATAGTCATTAACTTAAACATTCCTTGTGCAAGTTATGTATATTTACATTACCATATAGGCATTTATGGACAGTCATGTCGAGTCTATATCCCATTATGCATCCGTGAACACAGACCCCGTCATCTGTTTGACATGTATTGTTCACACAGTGTTGGCAAACATCTGAACATCGCTGGCCATAGAATCCATTCAGACACCCCTACATAATACAAAAATATATGCTTGCACTTTTTCTTCCATATACATGGATAACTTATACTTAAATAACAGTAATAAAATATGCCCATTAGACTTCACAATCCAGTCATATATGTTGTTATAAGGAGCTACATCTATTAATTGTCATGCCTTACACAATGTTCGTTCAACAAATATCGGTTTCGTTCTATCTTATATGACGGATGATATTTGAGGAAACGTCTAATGTAAAGTATAACTCTGACTCATAGATTCTTACTGCAAGGCACGATCCGCTTTCAGCATGACACGAAGGCCCGACCGCAACGGTGTTGCACGTTTTCGGGCACGTCAAATTGCAATGAAACCCATAAAAGTTACCAGCACAGCCTATGGAACAAGAACATTTGAAGACATCGCATAATTTGTCATTGAAGTCCGTGTTACCGAAAAGAATACAATGCATTTTTAATAAGTTTCAGCATTATTCAGCACTAACCTTTTCATTCAATAACACTATTTAGTACGCTAGAATTATTGTCATTGTTTGTGTCCGAACGCATGCGGCGAAAATGTAAACTTAAGTATTTATGCGCATTATGATACATTCTTGTGCTTATCCACTAGTTTTATAACACAACACCAAATACGAAAATGACATGATTTAAACCGGGATCACCACCTTGAAACGGTCAATGAAAAGCATTTGAGGTTTCCACCGCTTTTGGGGCTGACTTACACCAAAATTAATCACATGTACAACAATGCCTAAGTTCAAGAGCACATTAATCTGCAAAAAATATCAAATATACACAAAAATAACGGTTTGCACCTCTTAAAAGTTTCTATTTGAAAGAAAGGCAACTGAGAGACTACAGTAGTTTACGACTTTAAGTACACATGTGAAGCCTGTAAGGTCAACTGATCTACCAACAGGGCAATTCATGAATACCCCAGTACAGACTTTGTTTGAGAAGGTGTTATTGTAAATAAGTTTTAGTTTTATAATAAGTTTAAATAGAACTTCAAATCATGATCGTCACAATTGTGTTCATCAGAACCGTCTAGACAATCAGCACCTCCGTCACAATGCCCATTTCCGCAGGTGAACATGGCCTCATCCCAATGTCGTTCAGCTGTTAAGCAATACTTTTATTTGACAACTTTTAACAAGAAGTTGAAGTAGTTCTTAAAAATTGAGAAAGATATATATGTATCAACAGGAGAGTGTGTTCATGAGTTTCACAAGTTTCGTGATGCTCCAACAGTATTTTTGGTGAGCTGTTTCATCAATTTCAGAAAATGTTGGCCTGCAATCCCCCCTCCTCCCCAAAAACAAAAATTCTATAAAAATTGATACCCCAATTTAAGTTAATGACAAATAAAAAATTTAATTCTACCTGCAAAGGTAATAGGCTTAAGCATTTAAAACCGTAAAGGGTCCCGGCCCAATTCCCCAAGGAATAGGAATTCGCCATATTGCATTGTAAATTTGTAATTTAAAATAATTGTACATTCAGATTTCCTGTTGATGTTTTCAAACCTCACCAAAGGGAGGAGTACTTACTGACAGTGCAATTGTTTTCATCACTCCTGTCAGAGCAGTCAAGGTCACCATCACAGCGCCAGGATTGGTCAATACAGCCGCTGCCGTCAGTACATTTGAATTGCTCAGCACCGCATGCTTTGGTTGAAAAATATGTTTTATCTAATAGTTTATTGTATTCATACAATATAAACACCGAATTTGTTTTTAAGAAAATACAATTTTTTGGAACTCTTATATGTAGGATTTAAACCACAAATTAATAAGCCAAAGCTGTTATTGACATATGAATAACATTTATGTGACAATGAATTTTATTCTATTGTGAATTCATAAATATTTATGCAATGTAAATCATGTTTATATTTTAATATTTTTTGTTCATGTTCTTTACAATTTCCCCCATTTGAATCAATATAGTATCTACGTATTTTTGTTCTGTTTCTGTACAGGGAAATGCAAGTATCCTGTTTAGACTTTTGATCATACAGGTTCAATATTGATATCAAAAGAATGGGTCTAAATGTTGCCAGTTTTAAATTTAAAATAATAATAGGGGCCAAATATCTTCACAATTGTGTTCATCAGAACCGTCTAGACAATCAGCACCTCCGTCACAATGCCCATTTCCGCAGGTGAACATGGCCTCACCCCAATGTCGTTCAGCTGTTAAGCAATACTTTCATTTTACAACTTTTAACAAGTTGTTGAAGTAGTTCTTAAAAATTGTGAAAGATATATATGTATCAACAGGAGACAGTGTGTATGTGTTTCACAAGTTTCATGATGCCCCAACAGTATTGTTTTGGTATGCTCTCTCATCATTTTCAGAAAATATTGGGCTGCATCCCCCCTCCTTCCCCAAAACAAAAATTGTATAAAAATTGATTTCCGCAATTTAAGTAAATGACAAATATAAAATTTAATTCCACCTGCCAAGGTTATAAGCTTAAGCATTTAAAACCGTAAAGAGTCCCGGCCCCATTCCCCCAGGAATAAGAATTCGCCATATTGCATTGTAAAATTGTTAAAATAATTGTGCATTCAGATTTCCTGTTGATGTTTACAAACCTCACCGAAGGGAGGAGTACTTACTGACAGTGCAATTGTTTTCATCACTTCTATCTGAGCAGTCGTCCACCTCTTCGCATTTCCGGTTATTATCAATGCACTTTTTATCTGCTACACAATAGAAATTAGTTGCACTACAAACTGGGTGCTCTTCTGCAAATAACAAAACAACAACATAATTTAACAACATTTCAAATGTAGACACACTTTAATTTATATTAAAAAACATGTTTTAACAATTATTTAATACTGTATCAAATAATTAAATGTTTAGATTTCCAAGAAATGTTAACCTTCGCAATTCATTTCATCTTCTCCATGTTCACAATCTAATTCTTTGTCACATCTCCACTTTGCAAGTATGCATGTGCCGTCAGCTCCACAGGCAAACTCTGATTGTGTACAAGTTCCGACACCACCTGCAAAAAAACAGTTATGGCTTGTACTAGTTTTACGGCAAAAAAAAAAGAGTAGATTGAAATAAAATGTATGGTTATTATAAATGATTTAAAATATAAATATGTTAATGTTTTGTAATAGCTATACACAATACTATATATATATCATAATAATATTACTAAACAAATCAATATAACTTAATACAAATGAACACAATTGCAACAAGTTTCCTCCGTTCAGATCCTTACATTTTGCTTTTCCTTCGTCCGAGCCGTCAGGACAATCTGAATCACCGTCACATTGCCAGGAGATTGGGATGCACTTGTCAGAGTTAGCGCACTTGATCTGACCGTAGCTACAGACCTCTAGCATGTATGCAATACAAATTCTTAACATGTAAAACATTGTATCATTGCAAGCTGATTAAACTGTTATTAGACTATGTGTGGAATTAATTTACATAGTTTACTTACCACTTGATGTAGAATTCATCTGAATGTAGATGACATAAACAAAGAAGACAGTTTCCCACATGGCATCTATCTTTTTTTTCCACCAAATAAAAATTGCAGTTTATATTAACAGTTTTAACACACACTTAAGTTACAATTCCATAGTATATGAGTTTGCAAACTGAAAAAAAAAATATATTCAGGTCAAAACCGTTTGTGAAACATTATTTTTGTTAGTCAAGAGAAGTAAATGTAATTGCTTCATGGAAAATGGTTTTCCATGTAAGTTCGACTGCTTATGTGGTATCATTGACCTTTGTTATCAGTGACACATCATACATCTACATAAACCGGAAAACAGCAATTTAACGACAATATGACGACAATGACATCGACGTATTTTGCGAAATATAGAATGAATAATCTGTACGTGCACTCAATGTGTATGGCTACACGTCTTTCATGCGGGCATTATTTTGTCGAGAAGAAGGACACCGACATCAAAGAAAAATCTTTTTCTAATTCCTACAGAAATATAATACAAACGATGTGCAATTTTAGTTTATCAAAAAACAAAATAATTTATTACCCACACTTATTGATGTTAATTATACTTAATAAAGCATTACACATTCAATCGTCAATTAATAATTTTAAAACTAAAGCTGACGGGCAGTAATGATCGAAACGCAAACGTGTAAAGATGGGATGAAGATCTCTTCTGTTTAAACAATAACCTCATTAACACAGTAATAGTATTGAAAATGCCGCTTTAAAGATAAATAATAAGATTGCAGCTAGCTTTGACATTTTCGAAGAAACATTCGGGACACGAGCGTGTATCTTTTTGGCAAATTAGCATACAATAATCGTTAAATATTAATAAAACCCATTCTGTGTCAGCATGTTCGAAATTCAATAAGTAAAATTCGCATGGCTGTGAAACTTTATAAAATACTGATGTAAACCAAATCAATACAAAATCATGGACTGTGAAGTGTGTTTAAATCCATTTTAACTTGAAACTATATGGCATGACTGGTAGAATACAACTGACTTTTGTATTCAAAATTAATTTCAGTCTTGAAGACTTTTCTTACGAAGCACGGTTCATATTTAAATATCGCAGCTATGAGTAAAGATTTAAATTTAACATTGTAAATGTGATTATTTGACTGGTGAAACGTCTTACTAACTGACCGACCTGCAATATACCATTTGCGTGGTTGCTCTCCTGGGTATTCACTTGGGCCATATTGTTTTGTGAATAAATTGTAAATTGTAATTGTATCATTTAAAATGATGAAATTTAAATAAAATTAGAATTAAATCGCGTTTAACAATTTCCAAGTGAAATAAGATACAACCATACGTGCCACACGTGCTGAAGTGTCCAATAGTCACGGATGAATTATTTATCGTAATTTTGCACAGAATGTAGTCCTGTGATGACATGTTCATTTTTAACTAAAAGTCTTCTCTCATAACTGAGATATTCAATATAAAGAAGTGAAACTCCAGAAACTGCAGCAGTATTGCAATTCTATCTTACACACTAAAGTTTGAAAAGTGTTGCATAGGAAAAGTCTCCAAGTGTAGTTTATGATTGAATTTCGGGTATTTTTTATAATTCGTTTTGAACACTTTAACGTCTTTCTTGAATTATAGTTAAAGAACAATTTCGATGCAAAGGCCAGTTGCCTTTTTGTTTACAACAAATATTTGGCTATTTGTATTTACATGCTTTTGTGTGTTTTATGACGCATTACGTTTGTTGTCGAAAAATCCAAGATACGAAGGAAGATAGATGCCTATAGAAAAAAATAATGTTCCAATGCCATCTGGTACACAAGTTTTATCCGCCAAAGAAAAATCATCATAAGATCAAAAATGGTTTTGTCTATGCTTCCTTTAAGCCCTACATCATGACATGATGTATCATAGGAATCGTTACTGCGCTCTAGTTATGCATAGCACAAAATACCCCCTGTAGTGCTGGTTTGCACAAGAGAAATAAGCCATGTGAAATAGTTGTAAAATATTGAAGAGACATTTATGGTTTTTGACTTTGAACTTCTCAAAGAGCACTATCCATTTTAAATCCCTGCACTGTCCATGGAGTAATTCTTCACCCAATACAATTTACCAAACAAATGACTCTGTAAATATCGAGGACATTCTGGAACCGCGGCTCGCACCCTTCTATCAGAATGTATGAATTGAATCAATTCGATATTGTTCGAGTTGTGATTTGCTCAATTAAATGACACTTCATAGTTATGTACTGCACAAAAAGGTAAGCCATGGATGATATCTCCAAACATATTAGAACAAAAGTAACAGTTTTTTTACTCTGCACTTTTTCTCGCGGTAGTTTATTTTTATAATATGTTTGTTTTTTAATCCTCTTATATATTAATATGGGTATGCTCCACACAAGAAAAGGAACAACATCGGAATAACTTCACAGTGTCCACTGGGGTCGCTTCTCGAATTATCTGTGTGATTTTGCGCTGTGCATATTAGGAGGTACTTTTTCCGCATTTTCTACATGAGACTGAAGCTAACCCTCCTTTAAAGATGATGGAAAGATACACGAACTTACGCACGAGCTGAGGCGCTACCGCTTGGACATCATCGGACTAGACGAGGTCAGATGGCAAGGCTTCGAAGAAACATTAACCGACGAAAATCAAGATATGGTTCAGCGGGGATGATTGCAAACATCGCCAAAGGGCTATGGTTGGACCAGACACTTACCAAGACTGGTCAGACACAGTAGGTAGATTAAGTATAGAAGAGACCAACGTCAGAGGCCGATGCTTATTGACTTTGCTAGACCACCAACTCGCCCTGGCCAATACGCTGCACCCGCACAAACCGTCAAGAACCGCGACCTGGCATGCTCCAAATGGGCAAGTACACAAACAGATCGATGTCATACTGGCGCCAAAACAAGGCGAAAACACGAACGTTTCCTGGCGTAGACATTGGTAGTGACCATGACGTTCTCACTACCATCAAGCTGAAGCTAAAGAACAAGTTTATCACCAAGAACGCTCGCATTAGATTTGACTCGAAGGAACTTAAAGATCCAAAAATAGCAGAGCCATTTCAAGCACAGATAGGTGGCAAGTTTGCAGCCATGCAAAATGCACCAATGTCACTGACAGCATCAAAGAAGTCCTGCTGTCGTCTGCCGACAAAATTCGTTGGGGAGAGAGAAGGAAGAACAAGCCATGGGTGACGACAGAGATCATGGACCCCTGCAACAGAAGGAGAGAGCTTAGGCAGTAAAGCACACTAGCCAGGACTCTAGGACAGAATATCAGAACGCAAACAGGGAGAGGAGCAAGAATACGAAAGATGGCAACGAGGAGTTGATTGAGGAGCTATGTATCAACATTGACAAAGAGATGACCGAAGGCATCAGTAAGAATGCCTACACCACACTCAAGACCATCACCATGACCAGTCAGCCCAGTGCCGGTGTTATAGCATACGCAAACGGGACCCTCTCGACCGAGAAGCCTCAGTCACAAAGAGATGACCGAAGGCAACAGTAAGAATGCCTACACCACACTGAAGACCATCACTATGACCAGTCAGCCCAGCGCCAGTGTTATAGCAGACGCTAACGGGACCCTCTCGACCGAGAAGCCTCAGTTCTGAACAAGTAGACCAAAAACTGCATCGACCAATATAACTACCCACTTTAGCTAGACCACAGTCTCCTTCAGAACGATCCGAGACAAGAAACAGACCACAAACATCCGTCCACACTAAAGGCAGAGGCGGAAGTGGAAATAGACAGTATGTAGGCAGAAAAATCTCTGGGAGACAACATTCCTGCCGAGCTGATTAAGCCTGGAAGAAAGGCAACGACTGCAGAAATGACGCCAATATGCCAGACTATATGGGGGGAGAAACAGTGGCAGAATGAGTGGACCCAGTCTCTGGTAAAACCCGTACCGCAAAAGGGTAACCTCAAGCTGTGCGAGAATTACCATACCATTAACATCATTAGCCATCCCAACAAAGGCACGCTACTCATCATCCGTAACCGACTGAAAAGTACGGCCGAGGAACTGCTGTCGGATAGAAGGATGGATTTAGAGAACGTGGCACAGTGAAACACACCTTCAACTGCAGTGTCATCATTGAGAAACACATGATAATTAAACGTGATCTCTTCCAAAACTTCATCGACACGTTCGACCGTGTGTGGCATGAGGACCTATGTCAGGTTCTGAGAGAAGTCAACATTGACAAAGGACTGGTGCAAGTCATACAAGAAATTTACAGAAACGCCAGCAGCGCAGTACTTTTCCACGGACAGATGGGAGAATTCTTAAGGACATCAGTGGTGATGATGGGGAGGAGAAGGAGGAGGATGATTACGATTATGAGGATAATGGTGATTAGGATGATGAGGAAGATGAGGAAGATGAGGATGATGCGGATGATACATCAAACGCTTCACCTTACCATTTGCAAAAACCACTATTATGAAATTAATACCATAGTAATCATCATGTGCACATTAAGTCAAATTAAATTTGTTATCGACGAAAGCAGTGGCGTGATACCTCTATGTATAGAATGATTGAAATAGCTCCATAAACATATAAAGAGCGTTTTAATCCCTCGACCATTTTTGAGCTATTCTCCGTAGAAAATATAAGGCAGACGGACAGCTGATGCGATCACTTCATGTTCCGAAACCCCAGTCGTGAGCATAAAAATAAACGAACATTTCATCAGGGATGTTTCTTCTTTTGCAAATCCTGAAGTCTAAGAAAATATAAAAACAATGTACAAAGTTAGCTTACCATAAGCTGTAGTATGCACTATAAGTGTGCAAAGTGCATATACAACATAAACCAGAGTCCACATAGCTGGTATGTATAATTCCTTCCAATGACAATCTCATCTGTTTTCATCCAAAAAATAGTTTTTTCAAACACTCGAGGTAAAAAATATTTCAATAATTTGTTCCAGATCCCCAACGATTTATACAATGTCCGTAAGTCATATAAATTAAGGAAATAAAGTATTTCATGGAATTGTTGGCATTCCACTGACATGTGAATGGTTTGAAGAACACGTGTTGAAAGCGTTTTATTCTGTCTAATTTCTTTGTTCAATTGTAACACTTCATATATCAATGTTAACGGAAATTTACTTTAAATTGGAAGACCAAAGCAAAGCTTTTTCTAAAAATAAACATAAGTGTTTCATTGTAATGCTCCTATTGAAAATACATGCATTCGTTTAACAAGACGCTTTCAATAGTGTCAGCGGAAGGAAGACTGTTGCCAATTGTTCGTAGAAATATGAATGTCACATACTCTGCTCGCGGGTTTTTTACTTCACGCAACAAACTCTGCTAATTGCACTCAAAGGCTACTAAAATTCTGATCAAGCCAGCTTTTCCGTGAAAATACCGTTTTCTTTCCAAGCAAACTCGATTCGGGGATCTTGCCAGAAATCACAGTAACACGTTCTAAAAATAGTTATATTTATAAGACTAGGTGATTTTATAGTGTTACTCAAAAAACACGAACGGATTCGGTTAAATGCGAATATTGACCTTCTGTTTTATTATATGTCATACTCAAATATGCTGAGGTATCTGAAGTGATCCGACTAAGTGATAAATGTGGCGTGGTGAACTGACATATGGTTCTATTCTAACTTTTGCTTTTGAATCCATCGTTTAAGCATCTTATTGACCAGTACAAAAGTGGTGAATATATCCGGATTACTTTGGTTTTCTCTGTCTTTCCACATTTTAGTCATTTAATAAAATAGATGCAAAAAACAATCATTGTTGTGGACATGACATTTATTTTATGCGGTCGTGTTGTTGCTATGGAAATGGAAAATCAGTTTACTGTTAATTCACTGTTTAAAACATTTATTAAGAATAGTGATATTTATCGATATTTTTCACTTTTTCATATTTCTCAATTTTACAATAACTACACTACTCAGAGGAGATATTTACGTGACAAACAAGATGGTGACGTCCATGCCGAGACAGGTATTTTTCGCCGTTTTATACCCTTTATTACTTTTATTAATTGTTGAAATGCCACTCACTTGATTAGCGTTTATATCGAGTTAATATTCGCTCTATATCTCGACTTTACTCTCTGTGAAATTTCTTAGCGGGATAACCTAATTACAGCTAGCTCCACTAAGAAAATTCGCAGCGAGTAAAGTCAAGATAGAAAGCGAATTATTATACGAAATAAACGCTAATCACTTTCTTAATAATATGGTTGGAAAGTGAGCGTCATTTAAAAAATTAACAATGGTAATAAAGGGTATAAAACGGCGAAAAGTAGCTGTCTCGTAATGGACGTCACTATCTTGACTATCACGTGATTACATACAAAATGCATCATTAATTTTACATTTTGCAGGCTATGCATTTTTATGAAGAAATATCGGAAATAAACATTTGTAATGCAACTTCAAACAACGCAAACAAGACAGTGAAAATTATCGATAACTCTCACAGTTTAACCGTGTCTTACTTTCAAACCGAGAACACGCCAGAACGATAAAGATTAAGCCACCCTACGTTCCAGCTTGTGATATACATAAGTATACCAATGGGCCATGATCATAGCTTCCTGTTGGAAAGCGTTAACTTACGATAAAACATCGTTTGACTTATGGAGTGAAATGTGTGTGCAGATCAATGCACTGGGGGTTACTCTGGTACGACAGTCACCCATTAAAGGGACTTTGGCAACTTTAACATAAATGTCAATCGGGAAAACTGTATTAGCAGTACAAAGAAACCCCTATACATATCTTATACTCGTATAAAACAATATTTTGGAAGTATTCTTTCTCTTGAAATCTTTGTAAAAACGTTGCAAAACCAGATCTGCAAAATGCAATTTCGTTCTTTGGTGCAAGCGTTTTGGTGTCCCGAATATTCCGAGTGCGCAGTAGCTTTCTGTTCGTTCAAAATAACCGAAAAGTCGTAGCTTGATTTGACCTCCATGTATGTCTTGTGTAAATTTCAAGCGTTTTAGGCTGTTGTCGTGTAGCTGATCAGCCTATAGCAAGTGGAAAATTAGAAACACCGTTGTTTTGATTTTAATTTTTGTTATTAAAAACACATAAGAAATACTTCAATAAAAAATTTCAGAAGTTTCCCCGATAATGGGAAACTTCCGTATTTTACTCGTTATAATGGGAACAATATAAACGCAAAATACCCGCTTTTGGAATACCAATTTATTAACGATCTTCAATAAATATATCCAATATTTCCTATCTCTCGTAAATAACTAACCAACGACGTCACGTTTATAAAATAACGTCACAATCGACGTCACGTCATGGAATCAAGTCGCTGCTACCTATAAAAACTTTAAAACCTACTGTCCAATTATAGCGAGATTAAAACGTGGCTGGTAATGAGATTTTGACCTATTTGGGACTGAGTCGTTTCTGAGTAAAACGACGTGAAATTGTGAACACTGATTTGCCTACTTTCATAACCCATTGTTTTGCGAAAACAATAGCTTAATTTTATATAAGCATAAGCTAAACCGTTTTATTAAGTTTGTGAAAGGATTACTTTCCGTTTTTTTTTTTGCTTTTTCAATGTTGTAAATTAATCTAAGTATAACAATCAAAACATTAGGATACAGATCAACTATGTTCATTTTAGGATAAAGTTCCTACTTTTTGTGCTTTTGTAATAGATTTTTAGTTGTTGATTCAATACATTATAAAGTGTCTCTGTGGGTTTAAAATTTAATAGATATATTAATGATTGAACGAATATTTTCTACGCTGTTTTGGTTCAAGTCTTGTACAAGAACATCTAGGAGTTTGCTGGGAATTAACTTCTTTACAACAAAACAATAACACTACAAGCTGATAAACTATGATATTTGTTATCTAACAACATTCTTGTTATAAACTAATCGACACGACTTTCATTGCACTTACCAGAGTTTTACATTGTATTATACGTCTGCATTCATAACACTATATATAACATATACAAGGTTGATCATTTCAATGTCCATCATGTGTGTACACGTGTTAAACACTTAAACCAAACGTCAAAAGAGATATTTATGTGCATATCCACTATATTGAACACAATTTGAAAACAGCGATATAATACCAACTGAAAAATACAAATATCGAAATGCACATATAAAAGGAATTAAGAATATATTTTACTAGAAATGGCGCGGCCTCGACCGACGCGTATCCCCACGCCGCATGTTGTTAGTAATGTCATCCAGTTAAATTTCAAAGTCATGCATATTTTCAATTCCCCATAATCAACATTGAATAATGAAGTTAAGTGAAAAAATCAAGAGATGTGTTTGTCAGAAACACAATGCCCCCTACTGCGCCGCTTTAAAGCCATATTTTTTACCCTTGACCTTGAAGGATAACCTTGACATTGACCTTTTACCACTCAAAATTTGCAGCTCCATGAGATACACATCCACGTAAAATATCAAGTTGCTATTTTCAAAATTGCAAAAGTAATGGGCAATATAAAATTCTTCAGACAGACGGACAGACTGACTGACGAACAGACAGACGGACAGACTGACGGACAGAACAAAAACTATATGCTACCCTTCCGCGTCCATTAAAAGTATAAAAATGCGCGAGTTTGCTTTAAGCTGTAAAACATTATTGTGACGATGCGTTTGTAGCTTTTCAAAAAGCGTGGGGATAACAAGAGATATGTTTGTCAGAAACACAATGCCCCCTTATGCGCCGCTTTGATATAAAAAGAAATTAATATATCACTTTGGATTATATCAATTGGCAGGTACATATCATTTTCAGAAGGGAAATACTTTTATATTACTTCCCTTGTGAAAATGATTTGTACCTGCCAAATGATAAATAGAAATTATCTCCCGTTAAAGCTTGTTACTTCCCTTTACTTTGTTTTTTAACTTTGACCTTGAAGGATGACCTTGACCTTGACCTTTCACCACTCTAAATGTGCAGCTCCATGAGATACACATGCATGTCAAATATCAAATTGCTATCTTCAATATTGCAAAAGTTATGCATAATGTTAAAGTTTTCGGACGGACGAACGGACGGAGAGACAGACGGACGGACAGACAGTTCAAATGCTATATGCCACCCTTCCGAGGGCATAAATATATGACAATGAATGACATTGTTATGACTCGGACAAGCTCATTTATGGGCAAATTTGACTCTTGAACTCCAAGTGTGACCTTGACCTTGGAGATATCGACGTAATTATTTTGCGTGACACACCGTCCAATGATGGGGAACAAATGTGCCAAAGGATTTAAAAATCCTACAATGAACGACATAGTTATGGCCCGGACAATATCATTTATGGCAATTTTTGGGTGGGCGTGGTCTATGTGGTCGGGGCGCCCAGGGATTGGTAATGGGGCCATGCATAGTTGAGATTGACCGTATTGTCATAAGAGATGCTCAGTATCAATTTGAAGTAAATCGGTGTAGAAATGAGGAGGTTAATGTAAAATAACATTAAAAAATTAGTGAAAATCTCTGACCCGGCCCCACCCCAACCCCCATAACTTTTGACCCAGGGGTCAGATCAAAATTCCAAATAGTGCAGGGTCGCACATATGCTCATAGCTGCCATGTGTGTTAGTTTCAAGGTTCTAGTGCTTATAGTGTAGGAGGAGATAGTGGCCAGGACGGACAGACGTACGGACGGAAAGACGGACGGATTGACGGACGGCGGAGATATTGTCTATCAGCCAGATGGGTTGGGGTGTACCACTCAGGCGGGCAAAACAACACCTATCGTACTTGATTGTATACTCAATATAAAGAAACAAAATGTATGATAAAAATCTCAGTTGGGCAGCTATAAGTTATTATTGAGCTGTTTCTATGGCAACCGTCAGGCTTTGACTAAATAGCT
This sequence comes from Dreissena rostriformis, assembly GCA_007657795.1. Taxonomy (NCBI): domain Eukaryota; kingdom Metazoa; phylum Mollusca; class Bivalvia; order Myida; family Dreissenidae; genus Dreissena; species Dreissena rostriformis. The sequence continues at coordinate 11,194 of VMBQ01004378.1, read as the reverse complement.
AGTTTACCTGGTATAATTCTTAAATATTTCTTCAAAATTGGTTCCAGAAATAAAGTTTGGTGTTAAACTGAAGATTAAGATTATTACCTAGTATGATCTGCAGTTAAATATGCAAATTAGTACATTTGCATATCTATATATCTATGAATATAAATGAGATTGCGAGAAAAGTTCCTAAAAACCAGCGAACCACCAAAATAGTAGGGTCAATATACACTTTAACCCCCAAAAATTGCTACAAAAGGTATTTTAACTGATCCTGGTAGGGCAGAAGGTCCTAAAAAACATATCAAAAGTTTATCACAATCGGACCTCCGGAAAGTGTTTTTTTCAAGATGGCCGCCAAGATGGCCGCCAAGACCTATTCATGATCATAACTATGTAACTATCCAATCATATTTGATGAATTTGGTGTCTATACCTGGGTTTCAAGTAGCAAAGAACACATAATGATCATCAGAAATTGTTTAAGTTTAATATAGTACACACAAATCAAACATGGCGTCGACAATGGCTGCCAATATGGCCGCCAAAACCTATTTATGATCATAACTATGTAACTATCAACTTAAATTTGATGAATTTGGTGTCTATACCCAGGTTTCAGGGGGCAAAGAACACATTACTATCAACAGACAAAGTGTTAGTTAATTATGTTACACAGAAATCCAACAAGGCGTCAAAAATGGCCGCCAAGATTGCTGCAAAGATGGTCGCCAAAACCTATTAATGATCATAACTATGTTACTATCCACTCAAATTTGACGATTTTGGTGTCTATACATAGGTTTTTTGGGGCAAAGAACACATTAAGATCATCAGACATTGTTAAAGTTNGGGGGATAACAAGAGATGTGTTTGTCAGAAACACAATGCCCCCTTATGCGCCGTTTCGATATAAAAGAAATTATTATATCACTTTGGATTATATCAATTGGCAGGTACAGATCATTTTCAGAAGGGAAATAATTTTATATTACTCCACTTGTGAAAATGACTTGTACCTGCCAAATGATAAATAGAAATTATCTCCCTTTAAAGCTTGTTACTTCCCTTTACTTTGTTTTTTAAACTTTGACCTTGAAGGATGACCTTGACCTTGACCTTTCACCACTCAAAATGTGCAGCTCCATGAGATACACATGCATGCCAAATATCAAATTGCTATCTTCAATATTGCAAAATTTATGCATAATGTTGAAGTTTTCGGACGGACGAACGGACAGACAAACAGACGGACGGACAGCCAGTTCAAATGCTATATGCCACCCTTCCGGGGGCATAAATATATGACAATGAATGACATTGTTATGACCCGGACAAACTCATTTATGGGCAAATTTGACTTTTGAACTCAAAGTGTGACCTTGACCTTGGAGATATCGACGTAATTATTTTGCGTGACACACTGTCCAATGATGGGGAACAAATGTGCCAAACGATTTTAAAATCCCACAATGAACGACATAATTATGGCCCGGACAAGATCATTTATGGCCAGTTTTGGGAGGGCGTGGTCTATGTGGGCGGGGCGCCAAGGGGTTGGTAATGGGGCCATGCATAGTTGAGATTGACCGTATTGTCATAAGAGATGCTCAGTATTAATTTGAAGTAAATCGGTGTAGAAAGGAGGAAGTTAATGTAAAATAACATTACAAAAATTAGTGGAAATCTCTGACCCGGCCCCACCCCAACCCCAATAACTTTTGACCCAGGGGTCAGATCAAAATTCCAAAAATTGCAGGGTCGCAAATATGCTCATAGCTGCCATGTGTGTAAGTTTCAAGGTTCTAGTGCTTATAGTGTAGGAGGAGATAGTGGCCAGGACGGACGGACGTACGGACGGAAAGACGGACGGATTGACGGACGGCGGAGATAACCACAATATCCCAACGCTTTTCAAAAAGCGTGGAGATAATAATAGACACGACTGGAAGACCTTTATTTATATATTATATTATATATGATAAATTACCTATATATAACATTACGGTTTTACTGTTTTCATTTTCTGTCAATATTTTCGATGTTATTTGACGATAAATTGTATGACAATACCGACATTGCTCGTATTTAACATTTGTCTTAATAGTTTTCGCAATATTTTTAACTTCAACCGGAATATCTTTTGACAATAAATCATTTTAAGATTTCTTTGGAGCTTTTTGTCTTGCTTGGACTGATAAAAACCGTTATATCGAATCGGCCATGCACATTCAAGACAAGGAAATTAACATATACATAATTCATTTTGCACATATTCAGACAGTAGCTTTCTTAATCTGACCGCTTTTAACATTGTTGTCTAGTACCATACGAACCTTTATATATCAAAACACTATATACTTCATACAATAAATATATACAAACAATACACGAGGACAGTCCGTAGACAAGTCACCGCAAGGACACACACATAGCCAAACATAACGTTACTGAAATTCATGAAAACTGATCTTATGAAAGGCATCTGCCATTATTTATATTGACAGGGTGCAACACCGTGACAATAATTCATTGGAAACTTTCTGATTATTTAACACAAATACGCTAATATAAATATGAATTTGAATATTAATATAATACTATACGGATAACTTTTTGTAAACTAAAATGATGTGAAGGTTTGTGTTTTATTTGTATACTCTATTAACAAGTAGCATGGTCTATTAACTAATTAGTACTACAATATATGTTGCATATGACGCGAATGTGTTTTTCTGTTCTTACAGTATGTTATTTCATTTTCTATTATAATGAAATTAAGAGCTTTGATTTATTCGAAACACCTTTTTCTGTTTTTTATGAATGGGAACCTACACATTTTGTTTGACGGATAACAAAATAACCTAATCGGAATGACCTTAGCATAATTATACAAGACGCTTCTATGACCTTTTCTTAAATCGTGTCGATTCCAATTAGCCATATACACACTATGAGATATGTTCCTATTCGGTCCCTAAAAGACAAATGACTTTCTAATATCCGGAAAAAATATGCTACATGTATTGCATTGATTACATGTAATTATCGAAGACACTCCGAGCATGTTAATCGATCTGTTTTTCAACCGTCATCACACACATGAAACATACCTTAAAATTCCAATTATTTAGTGTGTAAACATGGTTTGTGGATTCAAAATTCTGAATCATATATGTAGCTGGTCAGCGACATTCACTTAATATTCACTTAATAACATCGTTTGGTCCGACTTCGAACCAATTGTTCGCGTCGTTCTCATCCAAGGCATTTCTTCCAGAGTTCGATGGAAAAGGTACTTCGTAACCGTTACTGCCACGGCAAACATAAACATGTTTATACATAATGTGAATAAATACTTCATTTGTACATCAATTTGTCGAGAAAATAGGACACCGACATCAAAGAAAATAAATGTTTTTGGAAATCCTACAGAGATATGGTTACTTGTGCATTTTACTTTATAACGTAACGTACCATTTATAAATCACAAATAGTAATACTTATTTTTTTCCATTCAAGTATATTTGTTATTTAAACTTCAATCACACATAGTTACACTTATTATTTTCCTTCAAGTATACTTAAACTTCAATTTGGAATTTAAAAAATAAGGCTTATAATCAGCAAAGCTCAGAAGGCGAACTTGTAACAAGAGGACATAAATTTCGATAGTTTTACCAATAACATCTCAAACAATATAGAATTAAACATACCCTTTTAAAGATAAATCATAAAAGTGGACATATCTGTGTCTTTATTAAAAAAACATTAGAGCCACCAAGCGCAGAAAGGGTTATTTAGTTAACAACGTTATGTAAAATAATCGAAAAGTGTTTTAAACGTAATTCTGTGTAATAACAAATTTAAAAAGTAAAATTCGCCAGACTGTGAAACTCTAAGAACCACTGAAATAAACCAGAAAAGCATAGACAGTGAAAGGTGTATTAATCCGTTTAAAGTTAAAGCATGTGACATGACTGTTAGAATACAAGTTAATTTGGTATTCGGAATAATATGCACATTATTGGATAATCGCATCTTATACCGAGCGCATTGAACATAACACACAAGAGCATTGTGACCAGTTAAAGCTAAAGAACATGACATGGGTCGCAGAGGTCATTTTATTTAAGTTACCGAAATGTTATTGGTAAATTAAAAACATTATGTGGACTTGGAAATCTTGTATTAACAACTGAGTAAAGAACAAAGAACAATTATTTGCGTTGTCGTGTATGTGTTATTACGGTACAGTATTCACTGACAGATGCATAACTGGTATTGCAGTATAACAAGTTCAAAAGTTAAGTCTTGTAAGAAGTAACAGTTTGAAGTTGGTTTCTTACGGCTACGGCCTCCTGTATAGAGGTCCCCTTGGCGTTGTCCTTTTCGATGGTCTGACATATAAAATGTTTAAACTAATGTATTATTTATCTTAGTGTTTAATAAGAACTAAAATAAAGTGACTGAGCACGCATCTGCATTGCGTGTGTTTCGTTCAATTTATTATGCTACAGTAACACATGCTTTTTAGTGTTTTTTAGCTCTTCTAGTTTTGGAGAAAAAAAATATGAGCTATTGTCATCACCTGAGCGTCGGCGTCGGCGTCTGCGTCGGCGACCGGTTAAGTTTTGTGTTAAGGTCCACTTTTCTCATAAAGTATCAAAGCTATTGCATTCAAACTTGGTAAACTTACTAACAATCATAAAGGGACTGGACAGGCACAGTTAGATAACTCTAGCTGGCATTTTGACAGAATTATGTGCCCTTTTTATACTTAGAAAATTGAAAATTTGGTTAAGTTTTGTGTTTAGGTCCATTTTATTCCTAAAGTATCAAAGCTATTGCTTTCATACTTGCAACACTTACTAACTATCGTAAGGGGACTGTGCAGGCAAAGTTATGTAACTCTGACTGGCATTTTGACGGAATTATGGGCCCTTTATACTTGAAAATTTGGTTAAGTTTTGTGTTTAGGTCCACTTTATTCCTAAAGTATCAAAGCTATTGCTTTCATACTTGCAACACTTACT